>ML833070.1:9180-30688 GCA_009831015.1 Picea engelmannii
GATTTTACTACTATAAATCATAATTGTTTTTAATTCATTCCTTTCTGCTTTCTTGACAATTGCAAATTGCAACACCAAAAAGTGGAATGCATAAATGCATAATCTAATTTTATATATGCTTATTCTGAAGGGATAGATTTTATGATTGAAGCTCATATGTTATCAATGTCCTTAAAAAAATATGATTCTAAGTTTCATTCTATGTAATATATCACATCAGTTCATAGTTCCTATATTTTTCACTAAGGAAATACTTTGTTAGAATTTGTTTTTTTAAAGCTTCACCAAAGCTTAGTTTTCTTAATTTGTGGGACACAAACCAACCTTTTCATGCGATGAACATGCCCCCAACGTTGCAATATGATGAACAAAACAATACATTACAACGTGACGAACATAGTAATGTTGTGTTGTGTCGAACATACTAACGTTGGACAATGACGAACATAGTAATGTTGCAATCTAACGAACACCATAACGTTGCAATGTGATGAACATAAATTGACGTCATAATGTGATGAACATAGGCATGTTGTCATAACATAAACACACATTGCACTCTAGCGCACATCATCCTGTCATTGCAATGTGATGAACATTTCCTCATGTTGCAATGTGACACTTATTCTAACGTTGCAATGTGACAAACAATTCCAAACATCACAATGTGTCAAACAAATTAACTTTTCAATCCACCAAACATATTAACGTCACAATGTGATGAACATATAATGTTGCAATGTGATGAACATATTAAAGTCACAATGTGATGAACATAGTAACATTGCAATCTACCAAACATAGTAATGTCACAATGTGACGAACATAGGCATTCCATTGCAATATGTATAGTAATATCACAATATAGCGACCATAAGAAGAGGTTGCAATGTGTCTCACATCGCCTTGTCATTGCAATATGATGAGCATTTCCTCACATTGCAATGTGATGCATATATCCTGACGTCACAATGTGACAAACACTTCCAAATGTCGTAATGTGTAGAAATTAGTAATGTTACAATCTACCAAACATTGTATTGTCGCAATGTGATGAACATATACAGACTTTGAAATGTGACAAACATATATGGATGTCGAAATCCGACGAACATATAGAGACATCATAATGTGACAAACATTTCCAAACGTTGCAATGTGTCGAACATATATGAATGTGGATATGCATGTCGTCGCTCTATGTCACACATCATCTTATCATCGCAATGCAATGAACATATACTGATCTTGCATTGTCACACACGTATTCCAACGTCGAAATGTGACATAAATTTTCAAATGTCGTAATGTGTTGAACATAGTAGCGTTGTAATCTACCAAACATAACAAAGCCGCACTATGACGAATACATAACATTGCAATGTGGATAGTAGCATTGCAATGTGACGAACATAAATACATGTCACAATGTGTCCTACATCACCGTGTTGTCGCAATGTGGAAAACATTTCCTCACGTTTCATTGTGACACACATATCATGACATCGCAATGTGACAAGCACTCCCAAATGTCACAATGTGATGAACATAGTAAACTTCCAATCTACCAAACATCGTAATGTCATAATGTGATGAACATATATGAACATCGCAAAGTGAAAAACATTTCCAAACATCGTAATGTGTCGAACATAGTAATGTTTCCATCTACCATGCATAGTAACATCGCAATGTGACGAACATATACAGACACCGCAAATGTGACAAAAATTTCCAAACATCGTAATGTGTCGAACATAGTAACAATGCAATCTACCAAACATAGTAACGTCGTAATGCAACGAACATGTATGGACGTCACATTGTGACGAACATATACAGACATCAAATGCGACCAACAATTACGAACATCGCAATGTGACGAACATAGCCTTCTTATAGCAGTGTGACGAACACAAGCTAATGTCACAATGTGATGAAGCCTTCATCTTAATTTGATGCCCATAACCTTACGATGTCAAGTGACAAACAAAAGCTAAAGTCACAATGTGATGAACAAAACCTTATGTCAACATGTGACGATCAAAAGCTGATTTCACAATGTAATGAACACAAACTGATGTTGACATGTGACGAACAAAACATGATGTCGCAATTTGACGAACAAAACATGATCAACATTGCAATGTAGTAGTGTCATAGTAAACTATGGTGAACATGGTCAACGAAGGTCATCCATGGGCATGTCCGACCATAATAATCTTTGATCAACCATAGTCAACCATGGTCATGGTCAACCTCACTCAACCATGATGAAGGACAACCATGATCAACCATAGCCAACCTTTCATTCCCAAAGTCAATCAAGGTCTATCAATCTTAACCATGGTCATGGTCAACCATACTAAACCATAGTCATTCTCAATTAAGGTATTATTGTATTAATATTTAAATAATGTATATTAATGTATTAGTACTTTAGTAATGTATTTATTAAGACATTAATACTTTAAGAATGTATTTATTAATGTATTATTACTTCAATATTGTATTATTAATTTAAGAATAATTAAATATGTTACATTAATATATTAATACTTTACTAATGTATTTATTAATTCATTTAATGTATTAAAGGTATTAAATACATTTTTTTATTATTACTTTAACAATATATTATTAATCTTTTACTTTATTACTATATTAATACTTTAACAATATACATTAAAGTATTAATACTTTTCTAATGTATTTATTAATTCATTTAATGTATTAAAGTATTAAATAATTTTTATTATTATTACTTTAACAATGTATTATTAATCTTTTACTTTATTACAATATTAATACTTTAACAATATAGTATATAGTAATTGATATTGTATAAATGTATTACTTAATTAATACACTACATTATTAATCCATTAATACTTTATATTATACATTTATGTAAATTAATGCTTTAATTTATACATTATATTAATATTATGAAGTATTATTACTTTAGTATTGTATTTATTAAAATATATTAAACTATTAAATTAATACATTAATTTAATTTATTAGTAATGTAATGTAATGTAATTAATTAATTAATACATTATATTCCTTTATTAGTAATGTAATGTATTAATTAATTATTTGTTGTTGTTGTTGATGATGATGATTAAAGTCCACTAAGACCAAATTATTACATTATTTTAACAATATATTAGTTAAAAATGTATTTATGTATTAATTAATTAATATGATACATTATGCATAATGTATTAATACTTTAATTTATATATTACAACAATGTAATAATGTATTATGTTATTTGTGTATTAATACCTTACTAATGTATTAATACTTTAGTAATCTATTTATTAATGCATTTAATGTATTTATTGTTTTATTTAATGTGTTAATAATGTGCTAATTTATTAGTGTATTATTACTTTATCAATGTAGTAATTACTTAATTAATGCATTACATTATTAATCTATCAAACATTTAATATGTTCCATTAGACATTAATATAAATTAATATTTTAATTTATACATATTTATTATATATTATATTAATGTTACATTACACATCAATGAGTACTTTAATGTATTATATTCACATTAATGTAATGCATTATACATGTATTACTAATACATTAATACTTCATTACATTTATAAACCAATTAATACTTTAATTTATACATTTTTATTATATATTAACTTAATATATATATTAACTTAATGTAATATTAAACTATTACATTAATTAAATGTATTAATATATTAATGGTGGTTCCCAAGGCATGTTGGTCATCAACTAGCAACAACCACTTTATAAAAGTGGTTGATATACGCAGATCGGTGCCATTTATTCACCTTTCCAAACTAATGACGTCGATAAGATATTTGTGTCACATTGCGATGACGAGGCTATGTTCATGATATTGCAACGACAAGGCTATATTAGTCATAGTGCGATGATAAGGCATGTTGATCACATTATGATGGTGGGGCTATGTTCGTGACATTGGCAAATGTCTAATAACAATATATTAAGTACAAGTAATATATTAAGAAAGACACCATTTTATCTTTTTGTTGACTTTAAGATATTTTATATTTGTGTAAAGATATAAATATCTTTTTGAAAGATTCCATTTGAAAAAAAAATCATTATAAAATATAATAATAAAATAATGTATGCAAAGAAAACACCATGACATGAAATCATTTGTCATCTTTGTGACACTAAAAGGGTTGAAGATGAAAAACCCTTTTCCCTAAAATGTCCTTGTATGAACACTTTAGTTGTATGAATCTATCCAAGAAAAACAATACCACAAAATTGATCAGAGTTACTCATAAAATAATTCAAATTAAATATTTTACTACTATAAATCATTACTCATAAAATAATTCAAATTAAATATTTTACTACTATAAATCATAATTGTTTTTAATTCATTTAGTTCTTCTTTCTTGACAATTGCAAATTGCAACACCAAAAAGTGGAATGCATAAATGCATAATCTAATTTTATATATGCTTATTCCTAAGGGATAGATTTTATAGTTGAAGATCATATGTTATTAGTTTCATTCTATGTAATATATTGCATCAGTTCAAAGTTCCTATATTTTTCACAAAGGAAATACTTTGTTAGAATTTATTTTTTTAAAGCTTCACCAAAGATTAGTTTTCGTAATGTGTGGAACATGAACCAACCTTTTCATGCGATGAACATGCCCCCAACATTGCAATATGACGAACAAAACAATACATTGCAATCTGAAGAACATAGTAATGTTGCATTGTGTCGAACATACTAATGTTGGACAATGACAAACATAGTAATGTTGTAATCTAACGAACGCCATAACGTTTCAATGTGATGAACATAAATAGACATCATAATGTGATGAACATAGGAATGTCGTCATAACATAAACACACATTTCACTCTAGCACACATCATCTTGTCATTGCAATGTGATGAACGTTTCTTCATGTTGCAATGTGACACACTTATTCTAACGTCACAATGTGACAAACAATTTCAAACATCACAATGTGTCAAACAAATTAACTTTTCAATCTACCAAACATATTAACGTCACAATGTGATGAACATATAATGTTGCAATGTGATGAACATATTAAAGTCACAATGAGAAGAACATAGTAACATTGCAAACTACCAAACATAGTAATGTTGCAATGTGACGAACATAGGCATGTCATTGCAATGTGGATAGTAATATCACAATGTATCGAACATAAGAAGAGGTTTCAATGTCTCCGACATCTCCTTTTTGTTGCAATATGATGAACATTTCCTCGCATTGTAATGTGATGCGCATATCCTGACATCGCAATGTGACAAACACTTCCAAATGTTGTAATGTGTCGAAATTAGTAACGTTGCAATCTACCAAACATTGTATTGTCACAATGTGACAAACATATACAGACTTTGCAATGTGACGAACATATATGGATGTCCAAATCGGACGAACATATACATACATCATAACGTAAAAAACATTTTCAAACGTCGCAATGTGTCGAACATATATGAATGTGGATAGGATATTTGCATCACATTGCGATGACAAGGCTATGTTCATGATATTGCAATGGCAAGGCTATATTCGTCATAGTGCGATGATAAGGCATTTTGATCACATTGTGATGGTGGGGCTATGTTCATCACATTGGAATGACAAGGCTATGTTCGACACAATGGGACGTTACTATGTTTTTCAGATTGTGATGCTACTATGTTCATCACATTGAAACATTACTATGCTAGTAATTAGGACGATGCATTAATAATACCTTATTAAATTATTAATACATTAATTTTCAATGACCATGTTCACTATGGTTGACCATGACCAATGTTAAATTTTGTTGAACATGACCATTGTTAACTTCTTTAGAACTTCATTATGCATGACCTTCACTATGGTTGACCTTGGTTGAGCGTGGTTCACAATGGTTAACCATGTTTGACAATTGTTGCTTGTAGAATATCATGGCTAGCTATGACCATGAGTACAGATGAATGTCAATCATGGTTGACTATGGTTGATCAATTCCGTGGTATTTTTTTTCTTGGATAGATTCATGCAACTAAAGTGTTCATACAAGGACATTTTAGGGGAAAGTGTTTTTCATGAAGACCATGCCAGACACAAATTGTATGTGTTTGATTTCATTATTGTTCTTTGTGATGTAAGCATTAAGGGAGGGTGTTAGAGTTAATGCTTACCCTATTAGAGATTAGTTTGGGTTTGCTATATCTAGTTAGTTGTGAGAGATCTTCTCCAACTTTCAGATCTTATTTATGTGTTTGTGGTTGAGAGATTTCCTCATGAATTTGTTATGATTTTGAGGAAAACATCTTGCAAATATCCTATCCTATACATGGCATATTGAGCTGGTATATCAGGGAAACCGTTTTTGGTTGCCCAACGTGGCATAACGTTCTTTAATCGACCATGTTTGGTTGCCCAAAATGGCATACCGGTCAATAGTTGCGTGACATGTAAAAAGAAAGCACATCGTGTTTGGTTAAAGAACATGGCATACAAATATTGAATGGTTCGGTTAACGAATATGGCATACAAGTCTTGAAAGGTTCAGTCACAAAGGGTTCAATTGATATTTTTTTTATGGTTTATAATCAATAATAATGGGTCAACCATTGCAACTGAAGGCGTTACACACGTTACATACGCTGGAGAATTTCTACCAAAGAAATTGGAGACCTTATAGATGTTGGAGCATTGATACTCTAGTTGAAGGGCAAATGAACGTGGAGAGGTTATAAATTATGGTGTTAGACTTAATGCTTATTTTATTAGAGATTGGTTTGGGTTTGTTATATCTAGTTAGTTATGAGAAATCTTCTTGAAAATCATATCTTATTTATGAGTTTGTAGTTGAAATATTTTTTCATAATTTTTTTATTCTTTTGAGGAAAAAATATTGTATAAATATATGATTGATTCAATAATAAAATATATAGAGTTTTGTGTGTGCAATATGGTTCTCCATTTTGATATCAGACGAATTTCTCTGTGATTAAATCCCTTGAGGGAGAGCCCAGGAATATGAAAATATGTAATTTATCGGGAATATGAAAATATGTAATTTATTGTATGAGAGTAGATTAGCATAGGTGTGAAAGTGGAGTGTTTGTTTGAATAATTGTTTTTGGTGTGTTGAAGAGAAGGATATCCATAAAGGTTTGATTTCTGAAAACACACCAAGTAAGAGGAGGATCCATAGATTCATCTAAGAGGGCCACCAAACGACGTATTCAAATATTAACAACATCGAATTAGTTGTTCCACGATTTTGAAACCAATTGCAATAGAAAATATGAATAATTTTGTTGCATTCACTTTAAGGTTTTATTTTTTAGTCATGGTATTTTGTATGATGTTTAGGTATAAATTGGATGGTGTTTGGGTATAAATCTCATGAGTGTACACACATTATGGTAATCGTGATACTTCTACAAGTGAGTATTTTTGTGCAGTATGGGCTATGTGATCTCAATTATGGCTATAAGAGATCAGAGCGTCCGACTATTGGAGTGGGTTTGTGTGTTGTTGTTGTGATAGGTGCCCTTTCCACAACTGGTCTCTCTCTTATCCTTGCAATAGGTTCCCTTGCCACAATTGGTCTCTCTTATCCTTATTCATAATCCTCTTGGAAAATATTATGAATCTAAAGGTGATTTGATAAGACACCTTCATTATTGCAGATTATTTTACGTTCTCGTTCCTAGTTGTTGGAGAAATTCCATGTGATATGGTCAACGAGGTCACCGGAAAGGACCTGCCCGCTTGAAATATCTTAAAAAAATATGGTGTTTACTTTGCCTCAGTCACTCAATGGATGGAGAATTCGGTCAACATTATGTGTCAACTACGTGTGTATCAAGGAGATCTGTCCTAGGTTCAATTTGGTTTGATGATTGAATTCTTCGTTGGAGGTCTTGCATGATCCACCCATTATAGATGTCCACAGGAGGTTTTCATTCCTTATGGGAATCTTATATTGTGGAAAATAATTTTTTATGGGGAGAATCGTGTTGATTTTATTTTATTGTCCAATAGAAAAAAGTTTTAATTTAAGAAATGTATTACCATTATTTGTGTTTTTAAAATTAAGTATAAAGAACCAATTATAGAATAGAGTGACATAATTCAATTTTGTAGTTCTTGGGTTCTTCAGTGTCACAAGAACACATTGTTTATTTAATTATGTCTACAATCTGTTACAATTTGATGTTTATTCTTGTACTTAGGTGCTCCAGGAACAACTGCTATAGGTTATCTTTTTTGTGTTTGTGCATGTGTAGAAGGTCAAGTTGTATGATTTACTACTGGATACATTTAATATCTAGACTACTTTCTTATACAACTATAGAAATATATAGTTCGTTGTATTTTCACATATGGAAATATGTCAATAGGATGATTCAGTATTGAGACTACTTTTCAAAGTAGTCAAGAATTGTCGATCCTACAAATACTACAAATAGGACATTGGTGGTCATAAGCAATTGTATCTTAAATAGATCAAGTGGTAGCTTGAAGTTGATAGTTGAGAAAGAGGGTAGTCTATGAGATTTCAAAGTGGATAGAAGTGTTGATGAAGACCATGTCGGACACAAATTGTATGTGTTTGATTTCATTATTGTTCTTTGTGATGTAAGCATTAAGGGAGGGTGTTAGAGTTAATGCTTACCTTATTAGAGTTTGGTTTGGATTTGCTAGATCTAGTTAGTTGTGAGACATCTTCTCCAACTTTCACATCTTATTTATGTGTTTGTGGTTGAGATATTTCCTCATGAATTTGTTATGCTTTTGAGGAAAACATCTTGTATAAATATGTGATTGATTCTGTTGTTCCTGAGATTACACTTAAGGATCAAGGAGTAATGCCAAGGCATCAAGAATTTAAGAAATTTTTTAAAAGGTGTTTTTTCTTTCGTTAATTATATGAGAATTAGCCCTTAAATGAAATTAATAATTGAATAGGATAGAGGTCGTGTTTCGACGTTTGAGTTGAGTAATAAAATCAAGTGATGCGAGAGAAAATTACAAAATTGTTAAACAAAATGAGGCATCAATGGGAGATGAATCTTACCTTGTTTACAGTAGAAGAAAATATGGAATGCACCCTTGAAAGGATATAAGATACAGTGATCCAAGTAGCTTGCAGGTCTTGTATTTACTTACAGTGAATAGAGAGGAAAAGTTTCTTGCTTATCAATTAATTGATAAAATGTGATTACAATAGATGTTATACTAAATTGTAACCACTCACTTATCAAGGAGTAATACAAAGAAAACTAGATATATGGAATACAAAAGAAGCACATAACTCAAACTGCAAAAAATTTGGAATCCATGTCTACACTTGTATTAATACTCACAAAAGAATGAGTTTTCTTAGTCACAATATGGAAAGAAGAAGCCTATGTTAAGTCTTTGAAATATGTATTTATACAATAAATGTTCTCAACCCTAAGTAGTTGGAATTCTCCTTATTTCTAAAACATTAAATATTACAATATGTGAAATTTGAAACTCTTCACTTGCATCTCCCCTGTCTCTTCGCCGCGCTGGCAGAGAAGTTTCTCCTTCTTGTTCTCCATCTCAAAAACAACTAGTCTCTAATCATTATATGAGTACATGGTATGCCCACATCGTCTCATTTGTTCCCATATGTGCTATCTTTCCTCTGCTTGACACATTGCACACATTTGCCTATGAACTGCACCACCAATCTGGAAGGCTCAGTTGTGTCGTTTTCCTCAAAAGTATACAACTTATTTTTTAAGAGAGGCAACCTATATTCCATTCTCCTATCTTTTGAATATGTAGACTGTAGTTGCAAACTAGGATTGACTATCCATTTATGAGTCTCAGTAATACCAATTTGTTTCAACTCCAAGATTTCAGCCCGATCCTCTTCCATGTTTGTCTTGAAATTAAGTTGATTTTATGCTATGTCAATTTTCCCCAGGACCTTAGAGATATTATCTTTGTTGAGGCCTAATGACTCTTTGTCAAGTGAATGAAATGCTTCTTCACAATATTTCTTCACTTCCTTAGCTAATCTCTTACTTTAAGCTATGTTAGCCTCCGAGGTCTTCAGTATTATATTGCCTCTAGTTTTCTCTGAAAGAGACAATGTAGAGACCATGGCTACTTCTTCTCTTGCTGATGACACAACTGCCTCCTAGAAAGTAGCTCGAGCAATGATGGCCTCTCTCTCCTTTAAGAAAATGTTATTTAAGGATTGGTCTACCACCCGAAAATGGTTTTGGACAGCTTCCACCTTATTAAAAAGGATTTGTTGTGATGATTCTAGTTTTTCGCGCACCTCCAGTGCTTGAGCTTGGAAAAATTCCACATCTACAGCCGTGTTTCAATTAGGTTTATTTTGGCCTGTAGTTTTTTTACCAACTGTCCCTACTGACTGGCCCATTCTCTACTTTCCTGTGCGTTCTTATGCATTTCATCGAGACTGAATTTTAGATTTTGAATTTCCTATCTGTCATAGGATCTAATCTACTCAGAAATATTATTCATTTCACTCCTAACATTCTCTTCCACAGTCTTGACTTGATTTTTCAATTGGCTCACCAACAAATCCTTCTACTTCAATTGTTCTTTTAGGTTCCCAACTGAATATTGGTTTGCTGTTGCAAAATATCCTAGCGAGCCTGCCACCTTTGTAGCAAAGTCTACCTCTTCCAAGGCTTTTCCATCAAATAGCACCTTGTGTCTCTTGACAATTGCACCCTCTTTTTGGTGCAATTCTTGTTTTACCACAACCCTCCTTTTCTTGCTAAAGAAGAAATAAAAAAGGGGCATCTCTTCAACTAAAATAGGTGTAATATATTCTATGAATACTACTTCAGTGCTCGGGTTACCTCTATTGAACTATGAGAGTGTGATAGATTGGACAGGGCTGCCTGTTTCGGTGGATGGTTATTTCCTTACTATGTCAGTAGTCGATTTTCCTGGTGTGGACAATGTCTTTTCTTCTCCCTTTTTTATCAAGGCCTCAGTCTAAGCTTTAGCTTGATCACTTGGTGGATTTGTCAATGTGGTGTCTCCTTTCTGAGTCAAAACCTTAGTCTCCTCTAAATTTTCTTGAGCATCCTGTCCACTGGAGCTACTTGTTTCTAAGCTCTGGACCTCAATTTTCTATGCAGCTGGAGGTGTTGGGGTTTCTCCCTGCAAGACTTTAGGAAGGCCATTTCTTTGGTGCCTTTAGAAATTATAGAATTCAACCAACTTATCTGGAGCCAGAGCTTGGACTCGGCTCAAAAATTCCTGATAGGATCTTACTCCTCGGAATATATCATCCTAGGGATAATCTTCATGCTCGTATATTTTCAAATTGTAAAGGGACAGGTGAATTCCTATGTTCTTTTGAGGATCGTGTTTCTTGAATTATATATTGACAAGTTTGATTTCCTCTAGGGCTGCAACCTCTACTTTTGAATAGCCTAAATCTAACAGCGAAAACATGCCAATCTGCAAGGGAAAAGTGGGCCATACCTTTTTCTGCACTGCCTTTAGTTCCTTTCTCATTCCCCCAAGCACAGTATGATGCGCTACTTCACATCACACCAATCGGTCTAGTAGAAACTTTAGCAAGGCATGTGGAGGAACCAAACAACCAAAAACCCTAATATAAGAAAAATACTTTTCAATATACCAATCCACTATCCTCCCCAGGTTGGTCACTATTTTTTCAAAGATCCTGGGAGGTGGGCACCCATATATAGAAACATGCATCGACACCACCACATAATTGTAGATTTCATAGAAGAAATCTTTCGCTTTATCTTCCTGTAGCTTCGAATGATAAATATGTATTGGTTTGTCACTGGTTGGAGTCCAACTCCGACACATCAAAGGAAAAGGTGTCATAAAAAAAACAACATCCATAAGGTATTCCGACATGTAAAATGGGGCAGGTCATCCTTTGGCTTTCAACATCTGATATTCGGTGATTTCCTTGGCCAAACTATGTGATAATATCTTGTCCCAATTGAATGAAAAACCCTATGCAACTTCGTGCATGATCAATACCCATGATAACAGTAAGTGGGAAGAGTTTTCCCTCCCGAAAAGTATATTTTGCATCATGGCCATATACATCATATGAGAGTCTAATGATGTAGCGACGTATATGCCATGGGTGTCTTCTCTGAATTTCTCAAGGCATTCCCACCAATATTTGATCAAGTCAAGGTAATTATTTACACCTTCTGGGCATTCTTATTTATCGAACTCCTTTAAGAAAGCGGTCTTATAACTATGTTTAAATGCTGGGGACAATTTGTACATCACATGTATATGTTTTGGGCGGTGAGATTCATCAACATATTTATGTGAATTGTAGATGGTCCTGGTCGCAACGTCAACGTTCTCCAGGCCCTAGCCTATCATGTCGTTATATGGAATGAGACATGGTCACATGACTATCTTATGCAACTCTGATTGAGCTACATATTTGAGCTTCGCTGCCTGAGTTTTGATCCCCTCATTATTTGACTCTTTTGGATAGTTGTCCAGTTCATATTGTAAGATATCGCATACTTGCGTCCATTTTTTAATGGTCTCCACAACTCTCGGTGATGTGTCCGAGAGGACATCTTTGTTTTGGCTCAAGTTCTCACCCATCCCTTTAACCATTTTTCGCGAAGCCATGATAGTAGTAAACTTAGGACTGTGTTACCTGTCACAGAAAATGCACAAAAATTATTATCTCTCTAAGCTTTCTCTGTGAAAAATGTGAATGGAATTTAGAATGAAATATCTTCTTCACCTTAAGTGCATCAATTTGCATATACCTTGACTGACAATGTTTTTACTTCCCTTCATGAAAAGATTTGGGCGATGATCCAAGATCTTATTTGAAATCATTTGCCCTAGATCAACTATTAATGCCATTAATGGGTGGTGGTTTGTGATCGGGAAAAGCATAGATGAAAATTTGAATTTATCCAAACGATGATTCAATGAAAACTTAACATGAGATAAATGATGTTTAACCTTTTAATTAATCATGTTTAACATTAACTCTTTTCAGACCTTCAGACCTCGGGGTATTTGATAACATCTTGATATATGGTTCTTGATGTCTGAAACTACAAAGTGATTAATTACTCGTTAATCATTTGTAATCCTTAATTAACTATGTTTAATGCTTAAGACATTTCGAGAGTTTGGGTTTCGTGAATTTACAAGTTAGATCTTCTTCCATTTTCCCGAAAGGCCACATCCCATAGTGACGTGTATCGAACGCTTTTCACATATAGGGAGGTATACATGTATATGGTGACAAGGATCGAACGCTTTTCACATATCGAGATTTCGAAGGTGAGGCATGTTAGAATGCCTAAATTATGAAACTTCGAAACTCAAAATTTTGAAGTATTCTTTAGTGAATTGACTCTTTAAAGAGTAGGCGGCTCCATAAATTTTAAGAGATTAGGATCATTTGATTGAATGGAAAACTTCATCAACGATGAGAATCAAGCGCACATTGTTTTTTTTTAAACGAGAGTGAAATATACTTAAAGTCTAAAGTTTAGAAATATATATGTGTTCCAACATAGGCTACATCTAGGGATCGCGTCTCCCTGCGAGACGTCAAAGAACAGTAGACCAAGTGCCTTTATTGGGTAAATGGAGTCATTATTGCATTTCTATGAAACACATTCAAAAAAGGATCATTTTGAAAAAGGAGTTTAAACCGAAACTTAGAAAACCTTTAAAACACATCAAATCATTGACCTTCAATTAGACTAATTGAAATTCCTCTTTCTTAAAACTATATTCATATTTTCTTAAGATAATCAAAGTAACTTTATCTGAAATATCAAGTTTTGATCGATTTCGTTCGCATCAAGGTTAAATGTATGTAACATAATTTCTTAGGGGGATCCCTCGTTGGTTCAGAATGTAAATATTACTAAAAAAGAATTAGATGTCAGAGTATATCACGTAGATTCATATGACAACTATACAGATATCATAGACATTGCTTCACTACCAGCGAGATGGTTCTGTACCCCGATGAAGTTATCTATTTTTTCCATTGAATTTCCTTTCACCACTTCAATTTAGAAATTTTTCATTTAAATGTTGAGATGAGGGCAATCATTTAACGAATTTCCTTTCATCATCTATTTTTGGACAAAATGAGAGCAATCGATTTCTCAAATTTATTTTCACCATTTTCCTTGGACTAGATGGGGGCAATCATTTCATGAATTTACTTTCACCATCCGTCTTATATTTTAATACATGAAGTGGGGGAAATCAATCTGTATATAACATACAAAGGGTGATATATGTTTAAGATATTCAAGGAAAGGTCTGTCATACTTTTTAGTATACTCTGAAACTAATTTTCTTTCAATCTTCAATACATCTTCACCTATTGAGAAGATTTTACAGGGGATTTTAAATTTTAGGGATCAACCTTGAGTGAGCTAGTCAGTTTTAATAAGTAAGAGAGATAAAGTTATTAGGATTAGCTTCGACATAATTTATTTTAGTTAATTTGAAAGGGATGTATAAATTTTTGCCTAACATTATTGAAGATATGTTTCTGAGTTTTTCGAGTTAAGGAAAAATCCCTTCTCTTTATGAAGACTAGGTAGGGGTATTGAGAATCGTAGGAAAATAAAGCTCTTAGGATAGGCATAATAAAATAGAAAGAATATTCAAAAGTTTTTTTGCGAACGAGGTTAATTTCACACAGTCTTATTCATTGATTCTCTCATTTTCTTTAAGGTCTTTTTATTTTTTATTTTAATTTTATCCAAAATCAGAGGAAACTTTTAGGATTAGGCTGTAATTCTTATATACCTCTGGTTGTTGATTAGGTGAAAGTATTTGTATGGATGAGAATTCTTTCATACTTATTGATATCCCCTTAAAATTTAACTTGGGTCAGTAGGGAAAAAGTTCATACCTCATAATCTCTTTATATTTTCAACCAATTAAACTATTTATTTATCAGCTATTTTGAGAGAAAGTTAATGTCCTGGAAAGTGAGTGCTAGTTTCAGATACATCCATATCTCTCAACTATCAACAAGCCTTTTGCATAAAAATAAACATGAGGAATGTTAGAAACTTCTGAAGAAAAAGGGACGATAGGTGTTACTTGTTTTTTATATTTATGTTTTTATGGAATTAACAAAACTGGTCCTATCTATAGTGAAAGAAAAACTTACCAAAGAAGTGAAAAAATGTAAATCAAAAAGAAAATCAAACTGTTATATACAATGGTGATTTGGGATCTGATTATTGCATGAAGTGTTTTAGGTAGAGCCCATTGATAGGGGCATTAAGGATTTTCCCATTGAGGTTTTCTAATAAGAATGAATTATTTCCCTTAGAGGCTACGACCCTAAAAGGTCCACACCAGATGTGATCAAACTTGCCATTCTTTACAATGTCCTCTTTCCTAGCATACCACTTCAATACTTTGTCATCATGAAGAAATTCTCTATCTTTTGTTTTTGTATCAAACAAATATTTCATGTTGTCTTGATATTTCTGAAGTTTCTCATCTACTTCGGCCCTATTCTGTTCTACTTCAATTAACTAGTTTATTCTTCTGGTAACATCATTAGGTTCTTCCTTTGAGTCTTTTGAGAGATTCATCACAGGCAGAGTGAGATTTATGGGTAGGACTACGTCGGTACCATATACCATTTGGAAAGGAGACATTCTGATTGATTTTTTAGTGCCTATCCGATTTGCCCACAAAGCATATTTCAAATGAACATGCTAGGCTTTCTTGTTTTAAGTCAACACCTTTTTAATTATAGTGATCAAGCTCTTATTTGATGATTCATATAAGTCGTTTCCATGAGGATAGTAGGTTGTGGAATTTCTTAGTACAATATTGTACTTCTGACAAAAACTAACCATCACCATCGATTTGAAATCTTAGGAATTATCAACAACTATCTTTCGAGGACAACCAAATGTAGATAAAATGTTTTCTTCTAAGAAATTGATCACCACTGAGTCCATGGCATTTCATGTCAGAATGGATTCTACCCATTTAGTGAAATAGTGTGTGGCAGTTAAGATCCATTTATTCTATGCACTTGAATGTGGATGGATTTCTCGATGAAATCGAGACCCCATTGTTGAAACTGAGCTTTTGTTTTGATTGGAATTAAGGGTAGTGCGGGAAGCTTTTGCTTGCATGAGAATAGTTGACATGAGTTACAGGCTCTGACTTTAGTATTCACGTCAGTAAACAATTTTGGCCAATAGAATCCCACTCTCAGGATTTTATAGGTTGTTTCCCTCCATGCGTCAGATGTCCTCCACACACTCCTTCATGAAACTCATTTATGATGTTCTCCATTTCAAATTTGATTAAGTAGCTTAATAAAAATCCTAGGGGATCCTTCCAATATAATTGGCTATCAATGATACAATATCTTACCACATGCAACTTCAACGTTCTCGCCTTGGAAGGAGTCATGTCACTTAGACACTGAAGATTTGGGAGATATGAAACTATGTCGCCATACCAAGCTGAGGAAGAGAATTTTTCTTTAATTAGAGTCCCAGGTATCTGCACATCAAATTATTATGTATCTGGAAAGCCTTCATAAGTTTGTAGATGATTTATCCCGAGTGCTCTAAAATTTGATTCGGCTAATATCTTAGTCAGGCCCTGACCCTTGACGAGTTTGGTCGGTTTTATCTCAAGGTCAAATTCTTGAATTTTGGCTAACCATCGGCCTCTTTTTCCATCATTGTCAGGCTGAACCAATATGTCCTTGACCATGCCGGTTGGTCCATAGGCAATCACCTTGGAATGAAGCACATAAGTTCTTAAATATTTGAGGGCTTTCACCATTGCGTATGCTTGTTTTTCCAGTATATCATATCTCAACTCTACGTCTCTGAGAATTTTTCTGAAAAATGCTATTGGCTACTTGAAACCTTCATCGTTCTTCTGTAAGAGCACAACCATGATAGTATTTTCAGAGGAAAATGCAAAAATCAAGAACTCTTTCGTATAATCCAGGCTGGCTAGCACTAATGCTTCTCCTATAATTTTCTTGATGCCTTCGAAATATTATTTGGCCTCATTCATCCATTTGAACTCACTTTCCTTTTTTAGCATATTTTTAATCAATTTAACAATTTCAGGGAAATTTGGAATGGATCTTCTTAAAAAATTCATTTTTCGTAAAAAAGATTGAATGTCCTTTCTGTTTCTAGGATTATTTATTGTATCTATGGCTTCAACCTTTTTTGGATCAATTTTGATTCCTTTCATAGATACTATATGACCCAAGAGTTTACCTTCCTGCATTTCAAAATGAGATTTCTTGGGATTTAGGGACAAACCAAATTTTTGGCATTTCTTGAACTTTTGTTTGAGGTGTACCAAGTGTTTTTCATCAGAGTTAGAAAAAACCATTAAATCATCAAGATATATAATGAAAAACTTATCTCTTTCACCGACAAAGGCTATGTCCATCACTCGTTGAAATGTGGCCCTTGCATTCATCAGACCGAATGACATTTTGTCAAACATGAAAGTACACCATGGAGTGGTAAACAAAGTTTTCTCTTTGCCATCGTCATGGAATGCAATTTTATTGTAACCTAAAAATCCATAAATCATAGACATTCTGTAACATCCCCAAAAATAAACTATTTTTAAAGTCTGAAATTTCGTAGGAAAATATTTCCGTTTTTGGTAAATTCAAAATTAGAAAAATCTTGCCATTTATAGCAATTCCAAATTTTGAATTTAGTTAATTGTAATTAATGATTATGACTATTGGGAAGAGATATGATTTGACCCATCTAACTAATTGACTATGACACTTGTATGAAAAAAAATATTTTATATTTATTGCTGATGGACAAATGGAACAACCAGGTTAAAATCAGTTGACTATGACTCCATGAGTGGGGAACATGTTGGAACTACCTCGGGGATAATTATTACAAGTGTAAAATCAGGAACTTGGCCATTGGCAGCCCCTGGAAATTAGGGATTTGGAAAGATTCAAAAATTCCCAAAGGGAAAAAGACCTAGGCACTTTTGATTTTGGATATATAGCATATGGGAGGAGGCAGGATGCTACCTAGTATGTTGGGGAAAGGAATTTATCTCTTGTTGTTATGAACACTACTTGTTGGGTGTGAGGCAAGGAGAAAACTATTGAAACTGAAAGGTTATTGCTGAGGAGGAGTTCTAAGTTTTCCCTCATGGATTCATGGTCAGGCTAGGGGGTGAACAGGACAAGTGATTTGGCTGCCCTGTTCTAAGGTTGGAAGGAACATGGTTGTTCCATTTGTTGTTCAGAAATTTGTCCAGATATGTCTATCTTCTCCTTCTCTGTTTACATGCCATTGTGAATTATTGGCTGGTAGGATTTCATCTGTTTAAATATAAATGAGGTACTCTATTATTAAATTCTGAAGGAATGTAGTGATAAGTAAGATAGACTCTCACAGTTTAACTGTAATTGTAATTAATAGAATTCTACTTCATTATTTATGTTAGAAATTTTTGCCAGTTCGGTGCATCATTTGTATCTAACTATTCTATTTAATAATCACTATTCTGGAAGTAAACCTGAGATTTATGAACATTAAAAACCTATACTACATACATAAATCTCTGTGAGTTATCTTTTGATTTTGGACAAATTACCCTATCACATTTAAAATATTGTTGCAAATGATTATATTTAATAGGAGATAACTATGTATGAAGATAACCATACGACTTACAAGACTCACTTCAAACAGCCTACAGTATGTATATCAATAGCTGCTAATGATAAAATGGAGGACGATTAAGTCTAACTGATCATATATTAAGTTATGGAAATAGTACATGAAAACGAACCAAATCTGTTAACGGAAACGAAGTCTTGGAATGAAATGCTAGAGGAGTGAAGGCCCGATGAATTCAAAAAAAAGGATTCTAGAACCCTTTAATGGATTTACACATATTCTGATAAATTCAAAATTTCATAGCTTTGCTAAAACATAATAAATCGTTCTAGCCTCTGTATAAGTAAGGTATCAATGTAATAAAAGAAAGCAAATAGCTCTGTTGGCCACAACGAACTCTTCTGGAAAATAAAAATAATATAGGAGCAAATTAAATGTATTGAAAGACATACTGCTTGGAGTCATCTAAGTTATAGGTATATACATATTCGGTAGTAGTCGAGATTCACTATCCATCCAAAATTCTAAGTATAACATAGCCAATATACCGAAACAAGGAATTGACCAATTTAGTTTTATCCACTAAAATTGACTATACAATTTATGAACGATGGAAAAATTCTTATTCATTACACCTTAATATTTTATTTTATACAGAGGTAAGGGTTCGTCCCTTAGGGATTTTCTTTAATCTGAAGACATAGTTAAACCAACTTCCATAGCAATATGTTACTTCCACCCATGATAACTGCATGCTAATCTATTCACGCAATAGAACCTGTAAGTATTGTTTAAGCACTACTTTTAGAACCCGAATACCTTATGTACAGGGTGCGACTCCAAATCGGGAGACTGGACGCACCAACTTTGTTGTGAGAAAACAAGGACAGTAATGAATAAAAGAATTTAAGAAAATTTTGAATAAAGAATTAGATTAAAATTCAAGACAAATTCGATGCTTTAGAAATATCATATCTATGATTCCCAACATAACTTAACTTGCAGTATGAGTCTATCGTGCCATCTGCGCGGTTGGGGAAGACATCCACAGACTAGAAGGGAGAAGTGGTTCAGGGTCTATCTGATGGGTACCCTCGCAAACACCAGGGGTCCCATCATTAGATCACTATAAACAATTCGTTAACAATGATTACCATAAAGAAATACAAGGAATTGTGAAAATTGAAATGATTAAATATATACGGAGATTATACACTATCAAAATTATACCAAATTGCATAACCATTACAACCATGAGACTTCACCCTTTACACTATAATAAAAATATGTTCTGACGACCGACGATAATAGACAACAAGATTCAACAGGGATTTAGGGTGCCTGGAAAAACCCTGTCTTCTTCCTTCTTATAAAGATGAGACGAAAATCCTTTTATGTTTCCTAACGACCAGGTGTCTTTGGATGAGTATAGGGTAAATCCTCTCAGGAAATTATTTTAAAGACTTTGAAGATTAATAATGCATAGGTTAACCATCATTGTATTCAGATGCGTTGAGCCACAATTAGGGAAAACCCTATATAAATATCTATTATGTACAAATAAAAAAGGAAAACCTACATCACCTTACAACAAGGAATTGCGGTTGACAACCCAGAATGCCAAGACTCCTTACGGTGAGCTCGGGAGGTGAAATATAAAGGTTCAACGCAATGAAATGCTACCTATTCCTACAAAAAATACAGTAGGATGTCGACCCTTAGAAAAATCACTATTACACATTGGAAAATCGAATATTCCATCGATGAAGAACCCTCGTAAAATAGTTATAACACAGGGTTATAACTTTTGGTAATGATGTTATCCCACAGAAACTTTATAAGATGAAATCACATAGGGTTCAAGAAAGTAATTCTTCGGCTACATATCATATGGAGGTGGGGCAAACTATGAAATGATAGAACCTGGTTTCAATCGACTTTGCCTCTAATGCAGTAGTGTTTTCTCCTACACAAAAATCCTTTACAGAATAGATAACAAGTCTTTCCAAAACATCAATGCCCGGGAGGACACAGACAAAATCTACGTATTATTACCAGGCGGTGTAATCATGTAGGACAAATAACGAATAACCATTATAGAAGAATGCTTACCTTAAAAATATTTCGACTAGTGTTCTCTAAATTCTCCTTTCATCGATGTGAGTCCCAGTTTCATGATGGCTGGTCACTACACCAGGCCAAAGAGTAACAGAGGTTGTTTAACAATGTTTTTCTTAAACACAGGGATGTGAATTTACAAAAACAAACAATGGAAAAACCTCTAATGATCCTAGTAATGGATATGAGTAAATATCCATGTCGAGGCCATGTGATCTATGCGAGGTGGCGAGAGTGTAGTGGGCACGAAGGCCAAGCACTAGCCCAAGGAGTACACCACAGGTTTCCTTGTTTAATGTTGCAGGTAGGGTCATTAAATCTTGACAGTATGCCCCCTGCCACCCTACTTATCTCTTAGTTATGGAGAGGAACAAATGCGAACCTGTTAGGTTTAGAATGTGTACCCTTTTTTTGTCTGGTTATGTTTTAACTCTTACCCGTAAGCCTAGTAAATGCGTAAATGTTGTTAGTTAACATGTGGTTTACCGAACAATAACCATGACCCTTTGCGCTAGTCACTTTTTCTTGAGTTTTAATACTTGTATAAACAACCACAATGATAATAACAATGATGAGGAATATCAAGTGTGATGTATACTTGTATATACTGTTGCAAATGATTATATTTAATAGGATATAACTATGT
>ML833070.1:30721-51946 GCA_009831015.1 Picea engelmannii
TATATATATATATATATATATATATATATATATATATATATATATATGAAGATAACCATATGGCTTACAAGACTCACTTCAAACATCCTACAATATGTATATCAATAGGTGCTAATGATAAAATGGAGGACAATTAATTCTAGATGATCATGTATTAAGTTCTGGAAATAGTACATGAAAACGAACCAAATATGTCAATGCAAACGAAGTTGTAGAACAAAATGCTAGAGGAGTGAAGGCCCGATGAATTCAAAAAAAGAGATTCTGGAACCCTTCAATGGATTTATACATATTCTGATAAATTTGAAATTTCATATCTTTGCTAACAAATAATAAATCGTTCTAGCATCTATATAAGTTAGGTATCAATGAAATAAAAGAAAGAAAATAGTTATGTTGGGCACAACGAAGTCTTTTGGAAAATAAAACAATATAGGAGAAAATTAAATGTATTGAAAGACATGTTGTCTGGAGTCGTCTAAATTATAGGTATATACATATGTGGTAGTAGTTGAGATTCTCTATCCATCCAGAATTCTAAGTATAACATAGCCAATATGCCGAAACAAGGAAATGACCTATTTAGTTTTATCCACTAAAATCGACCATATAGTTTATGAACGATGGAAAAAATCTTGTTCATTACACCTTAATATTTTATTTTATACAGAGGCAAGGGTTCGACCCTTAGGGATTTTATTTAATCTGAAGAGATATTTAAACCAACTTCCATAGCAATCTATTACTTCTACCCACAATAACTACATGCTAATTTATTCACACAATAGAACCTGTAAGTATTGTTTAAGCGGTACTTTTAGAACCCGAGTACCTTATGTACAGGGTGCGACTCCAAATCGAGAGACTATAGGCACCAACAGTCCTATGAGAAAACAAGGACAATAATGAGTAAAAGAATTTAACAAAATTTTGAATAAAGAATTATATTAAACTTCAAGACAAATTCGATGCTTCAAAAATATCATATCTATGATTCCCAACATAACTTAACTTGCGGTCTGAGTCTATCATGTCATCTGCACAGTTGAGGAAGAAATCCACAGACTGGAAGGGAGAAGTGGGTCAAGGTTGATCTGATAGGTACCCTCGCAAAAGCCAAGGGTCCCATCATTAGATTGCTATAAACAATTCGTTAATAGTGATTACCAGAAAGAAATACAAGGAACTGTTAAAATTGAAATGATTAAATATATACACAGATTATACACTATCAAAATTATACAAAATTGCAAAACCATTACAACCATGAGAATTCACCCTTTACACTATAATAAAAATATGCACTAACGACCGACAATAATAGACAACGAGATTCAACAGGGATTACGGGTGCCTGGAAAAACCCTGTTGTCTTCCCTCTTATAAATATGAGATGAAAATCCTTTTATGTTTCGTAAGGGAAAGGTGTCTCTGGATGAGTATAGGGTAAATCCTCTCAGGAAATTCTTTTAAATACTCTAAATATTAATAATGCATAGTAAAACCATCACTGTATTAAGACGCGTTGAGCCACAGTTAGGGAAAACCCTGTATAAATCTCTATTCTATACAAATAATAAAGGAAAACCTACATCACCTTACAACAAGGAATTGCGGTTGACAACCCAGAATGCCAAGACTCCTTACGGTGAGGTCAGGAGGTGAAATATAAAGGTTCAACACAATGAAATGAGACCTCTTCCTACAGAAAATACTGTAGGATGTTGACCCTTAGAAAAATGACTATTACACATTGGAGAATCGAACCCGCACTCAACGAAGAACCCTTGTACAATAGTTATAACACAGGGTTATAAGTTTTGGCAATGGCGTTATCCCACAGAAAATTTCTAAGATGAAATCACTTAGGGTTCAAGAAAGTAATTCTTTGGCTACATATCAAATGTAGGTGGGGAAAACTATGAAATGACAAAACCTAGTTTCAATCGAATCTGCCTCTAATGTAGTAGTCTTTTCTCCTACACAAAAATCCTTTACAAAACAGATAATAAGTCTTTCCAAAACATCAATGCCTAGGAGGACACAGACATAATCTATGTATCGTTACCAGATAGTGTAATCACGTAGGACAAAGAACGAATAACCATTATAGAAGAATGCTTACCTTGCAAAGCTTCCGACCAGTGTTCTCTGAATGCTCCCTTCATCGATGTGAGTCCTAGTTTCATGATGGCTGGTCACTACACCAGGACGAAGAGTGACAGAGGTCATTTCACAATTTTTTGCTTAAACACAGGGATGGGAATTTAGAAAAACAAACAATGGAAAAACCTCTAATGAGCTTAGTAATGGAGACGAGCAAAGATCCATGCCGAGGCCATGTGATCTATGTGAGGTCGCGAGAGTGTAGTGGGAATGAAGGTCGAGCATTAGCCCAAGGAGTACACCACAGGTTTCTGTATTTAATTTTGTAGGTAGGGTCATTAAACCTTGACATTACACCCCTTGCCACCCTACTTATCTCTTAGTTATGGAGAAGAACAAGTGCAGACCAATTAGGTTTAGAACGCGCACCCTTTTGTTTTGTCTGGTTATGTTTTAATTCTTACCCATAAGCCTAGTAAATGCGTGGATGTTGTTAATTAACATGTGGTTGAACGAACAGTAACCATGACCCTTTGCGTTAGTCACTTTTTCTTGAGTTCTAATACTTGTATAAACAACCACAACAATAATAACAATGATCAGGAGTATCAAGTGTGATGTATATTGCACTATGGGATTTGCACAAATAGGAAAGGAGTCCTATAGTTTTACCAACACCATGTACACTATAATGAATACTAAAGGAACATAAACCTTAAGTAGTAGCTTTCACCCTCGCTCTTATGGAGCGTAGAGTTAACACTGTCACACTAGATATGTGCACCTAGTTATACAAAATCTTTCATCCACGACAAGAAGTGGCAAGACCAAGTTATGGATGCGATAGGGTAGTGAAACCTTTTTGTCACGAAGTTTATGATTGTTAGAAGGTTTTATCTTTCAAAATCATTTATGAATTATAGTGACCTTATAAAAAGAAAAAAGAAAAAATTATCGTAAAATATGGGAAAAATTACACATTCGGTTAACCCCGACCAATTTTTCCAAAACGTGATCCATTTTAGGGAGCGAATAATTGTCTTTAAGACATTATCTGTTTAGGTTCCTAAAATCCATGTAGAGTCTAATTTCGCTGTTCTTTTTTCTAACTGGAACTAAATTAGCTACCCACTTAGAATATCTAAGTGGAACAATACCTTTTGCATCGAGGAGGTTTTTTACAGGTAGAAGTATCGGGTTTATCTGTTTGAGTTTTTTCTGGAAAGGTTCGATGCTCTGTTTCAAGGGGATTTTATGCTTGATAACAGTGGTATCATAAGTTTTCAGTTCGTCGTAAGACCAGGCAAAGACATCTTTGTATTGTTTGAGTAATTCAACATATTTACTTTTAATTTTGAGTGGAAGGTATTTAGAAATTTTGACCAGTTTAGGGTTTTCCTTAGTGCCTATGTCACAATCTTCAACCTCTTTGGGCCGAGGTTGCAAGGTATACTTTAGAGGTATATCATCCTTATCAAATAATATCTCTAACAAAATTATACCCTTAGGAATTTGAATGTTTTTTAACACCAACATGCGATGGTTAGCGATCTTATCTTGGAACTTTTGAGGATCTTCGTCTTCTTGCATAATCCAAGTAGGGTCATTTTGATTTTCCTGGTCGATGTGTGTTTCAAAAAATTCATCCACCATTTCTAGAAACTGCTTGATCTGTTCATTGTCTTCAAAAACCTGCCAGTGTTGGACATTATTTGGTATCAAAGGCATGTTTCTCATTTCTATGTGGTATTTTATCTTCAAGACTGTAGGTGGCATAAAAGTAGCAACCACTTTTGCTAGGGAGTCAACTTGTTGATTTTCTTCCCTGGGATATGATGAATATTGAACGATGAGAAAAAGTTTTTGATCAAATCCCAGGCACATTTCTTGTACGACCTTAGCCTTGGATGCTTGGATTGATACTATTTCCTTATCTATTTTACAATTAATTCTTCATCGCCGTAAACTATTAGATTTTCAATTTTCAACTTCCGGGCAACCTCCAATACTAATATAAGAGCTTCATATTTTCATACGTTATTGGTATAGTCAATGTACCACTATAACCTGTATGAGAAAGGAATTATGAATTCATATCTTTGTGCCACAAAAATCACTTCATCTCCGACTCCTTCCTGAGACGAAGCACCATCAAAAAACATTTTCCAGACCCCTATGCTATTTACATTTTTGTTTGTTTTTTTCTATTTTTTTTTTTCTAAATCATTTTCTTCTGTACTATTTTCTTCTATAAATTCCTCAAAACCATCATCAATGGATAATATACAATTTCCTAAAACTTTATCTCCGACATAAACCGGATAATTATTTGGGTTATGCGGGTCACTTACGGTATATGCCAATCTTGTCTCTCTATATAGACAGGTAAACTTCCCACCAAAGATCGGGATTGTAGAATACGTCATGTCTAATTGAAGTGATCCTCCAAGTTTGGCGCCCCAAGACCTGGATTAAAACATGCCATATTTCATAGGAACATCAACAACAACTACATCATGAGAATAATCTTCATAGGGATCTGTGCAAGATTAACCACCAAATATTTTATCATATCAAGAAATTCAACCTTTCTTGAATCACAAGAATACAGATATCGGTATGGTCTGGTAACCTTGAGGCCCAGTTTTTCCATAATAACTTTTGGCATTACATTATGGGAGGCTCCAGAATCCAACATACAGTTATGGAGTAGGTGATCATGCACAATCAACATAATATAAAAAAGGAGAAAAATGATCTTTAGCATTTTCGATATGCAGACCAAACATTATAATAGGTATATCATATTCTAAATTAATAGTATCCGCATGACTTTCAGTATTTGAGAAATTTATCATTTTGGCAATTTGTTTTCTATACATCGTACTTTTTGCTAATTCAACCACGGGCACAGGAATTTTGATTTTATTAATTTCATTTTCCAGATTGAAACTTCCAATTCTCTTTTCGGCCTCTCTAGTGGGGATATCTGTTTCTCTTTTTTCTTATCTATTGGTTTGCGTTTCTTTGGTTTCGGATGTCTTTGTTTTGGCATCTTGTGTTTCAGCTGTTTTTGTATTGGCAGCTTGTCTTTCAACTGTTTTTGTCTTGGCAACTTGTGTTTCAGTTGTTTTTTTCTTGGAAGCTTGTGTTTCAGTGGATGTTTGAGCTTCCTCATTAGTTTTATTTCTCGACAAGATCTTCCTTGGTGGAGCAGTTGCAGAATTTCTATATCTAGGGCTTAAATTATATTTTTTTTTAAGCTCGGCCATTATAGAGTCATCGATTCCTTGATAATCAGATTCTCCCATATTATTTATACTTATCTTGTTTCCAAACAATGTTTCTTGATCTAAATACCTTTCATAATCTTGTCTGGTTAGGTGAGGTTCTTGATCGTTATCACTGAGGTTGTCAATATCTTCATCTAACCCCTCAATATCTTGTACATCGCCACTTTGCATTAAGTTTTATGTTTTGAAAGGAGCTTTGATTTTCTTATCTTCATTTTTTACTAGTCTCCGTTGGACTGGGGGATTGGGATTCCTCTTGAAATATATCCTAGCAAAAGGATCAGGTTTAGTCTAGTCTAATTCCATTCTAGAGATCTTGTTTGATAATTCTTTAATTATTTTAGCCATGTCACCCATTTTGTTCTCCGTGGACTTCCCAAATCCGGAAGTTCCAGATTGTTCCCTAAAGTGTTTGGTTTCTTTGGTTCCCGTTTCGAACTTTACCTTTAGTTTACCTGATGCCATCATGTTCGATTCAATTTCGATGGCGTTGTCTTGCATTCTGGTGACATCATCTGATCTCCTCTCCCTCAAAAGTAAGGCAAAGTCGGGCTCGAAAGCCCCTGCGAAAGTCACCGTAGCTACGGGCTGAGAGTGTTTGACCTCTGCTAGGATTTTATGATAGAATTTATTAAACCTCTAGTTGAATTCTAGGACTGAATCAGAAGTCTTTTTCCTCAGAGCTCCAAACTCTGCCAGATAATACAAGTGATCTTTCTTCTCTCCCCACTGCCTTAAAAAGGCGTTTTCTAGCACATCATAAGATGCTATAGAACCTACCTGAAGCCCTCGAAACCAAATTCTTACCCGACCTTCAAAATTTTTTACCAGAAGTCTTGAATAACTCAATGCCAAGGATATCAAAAAAATGGTAAAAAATGTTGATGTGCTCTGTGGAACTTAAATCTCCTTCTCCCGTGAATTTCAGTAAGTTCTTCATATAATTTTCTGGTAAATCATGAAGGGCGGGGGGAAGGAATAAAGGAGTGTATTTTGCCTCCACTTTGGAAAAAATCCTAGGGGACAAAGGTGGTGGTCCTTGACCGCCTCCTCCTCCAGCACCACCTCCGACGACACCTCCTTCTCCAGCACCGCCTCCGGCACCACCTCCTCCCATAACATCCATTTGATGTCGAGAGGATGAACTTTGGGAGTTAAAGATAGGGTTTTCATAAACTTCTAGGGAAATTTATAGTGTCTCGGGATGAAGTGAAGGAGGTTCTGGAAACTGACCATTAGGAGACATAAATTTGAAAAGGGGGGAAAAGGGAAATGAGGACTGGGTTCTTCAGATTTATAGGATATATAAATAGGAGAAACAACAAGAGTTGAATCAAGGTAAAAGATATAGTCCTCATAGTTTTCGGGAGATAAAAACGTTACTTCGGGGACCAACAGAATATCAATAAAAGTGGGTATTGAAATGGATCTTTTACCTTTACTAGTCAAGGGGGAAGTCAAATCGATCTCGGATTTAATCTCTTGTAGAACCAGGTTGGGGTTTAAGGTTTTAGCTACAAGCTTCTTAGTTGATGTATCTCTGAAGTGGCTTTGCATGTAACCTTCGTGCAAGGTTGTCTATTCAAGTGGAACCTTAGCATTAGTTTGGAAAATTTTGGGCTGGTAGACCTTACTTGTGGATGAAATAGTCTACTTGAGGTATCCCCTTGGTTTTAATATCTTTTCAAGATGGGATACAGGCGTAGTTTGTTAATCGTCTGGGTTCTTCCTGACATTCTTTCTATAGAATACCAGTTTATCTATAGTGTAGTTGCTAAGTGAAAGATAAATTTTATCCTTATAAATGTATTCAATCTTTGTTCACTATCAAAGAGAGAAACTTACCATGTCATTCTCCCAGGGAAAAATAGCTTCATTTCTCCGTCCCTGACAACAATGCCAAAAAGATGTTGTTCCTGAGATTACACTTAAGGTTCAAAGAGTAATGTCAAGGTATCAATAATTTAAGGAATGTTTTCAAAGGTTCTTTCTCTTCCATTAATTATATGAGAATTAAACCTTAAGTGAAATTAATAATTGAACAGGACAGAGGTCATGTTTCGTCGTCTCAGTTGAGTAATAAAATCAAGTGATGCAAGAGAAAATTACAAAACTGTTAAACAAATTAAGGAATCAATGGAAGACAAATCTTACCTTGCTTACAGTAGAAGAAAATATATAATTCACCCTTGCAAGGATATAATATACATTGATCCAAGTAGCTTGCAGGTCTTGTATTTACTTACAGTGAATACAAAGGAAAAACTACTTCGCCACACTAGCAGAGACGTTTCTCCTTCTTGTTCTCCAGCTCAGAAATAGTTGGTCTATAATCATGATCTGAGTACATGGTATGCCCACATCGTCTCATTTGTTCCCATATGTGATGGCTTTCCCCTGCTCGACACATTTCACACATTTTTCTACAAACTGCCCCAACAATCTGGAAGGATCAGTTGTGTCATTTGCCTCAAAAGTATACAACTTATTTTCTAAGTTAGGCATCCTATGTTCCAATCTCCTATCTTATGAATATGTAGACTGTAGTTGCAGACTAGGACTGACTATCCATTTATGAAACTGGGTAATATCGATTTGTTTCAACTGCAATATTTCATCTCGAGCCTCTTCCATTTTTGTCCTGAAATTAAGTTGATTTTTGCTATGTCAACTTGCCCCAGGACCTCAGAAATATTATATTTGTCTTTGCCTAATGAGTCTTTTTCGAGTGAATGAAATGCTTCTTCACAAGATTTCTTCACTTCCTTATCAAATATTTTACTTTCGGCTATGTTAGCCACCTAGGTCTTCAGTATTATATCGCCTCTAGTTTTCTCCAAAAGAGACAATATAGAGACCATGGCTACTTATTCTCTTGATGATGACACAACTTCCTCCTGGAAAGTAGCTCAAGCCGCGATGGCCTCTCTCTCCTTTAAGAAAATTTTATTTAAGGATTGGTCTACCACCCAAAAATGGTTTTGGACAACTTCCACCTTATTAAAAAGGATTTGTTGTGATGATTGTAGTTTTTCATGCACCGCCAATGCTTTCTCTTGGAAAACTGCCATATCTACAACCATGTTTTTAGTTAGGTTTATTTTGTCCTGTAGTTGTTTTACCAACCCTCCCTGCTAACTGGCCCATTCTCCAATTGCCTGTGCGTCCTTATGCATTTCATCGAGACTGAATTTGAGATGTTGAGTTTCCTATCTGTCACAGGCTCTAATATGCTCAAAAATCTTATTCATTTCACTCCTGACATTTTGTTCCACAGTCTTGACGTGATTTTGCAATTGGCTCACCAGAATATCCTTCTACTTCAATTATTCTTTTAGGTTCCCAACTGAATATATGTTTGTTGTTGGAAAATCTCCTAGCGAGCCCGCCACCTCTGTAGCGAAGTATGCCTCTTCTAAGGCATGTCCATAAAATAGTACCATGTGTCCCTTGACAATTTCACCCTCTTTTTGGTGTGTTTCTCATTTTACCACAACCCTCCTTTTCTTGCTGAAGAAGAAATTAGAAGGGGGCATATCTTCAACTGAAAGATTTGTAAGATCTTCTATGAATACTACTTTGGAACTCGGGTTCCCTCTACTTAACAATAAGGGTGTGATATATTGGATAGGGTTGTCTATTTCGGTGGATGGTTGTTTCCCAACTATGTCGGTAGCTGATTTGCCTTGTGTGGAAAATGGATTTTCATCTCCCTTTTTTATCAAGGCCTCAGTTTGAGCTTTATCTTGATCACTTGGTGGATTTCTCAATTTGGTGTCTCCTTTCTGATTCAAAACTTGAGTCTCCTCCAAGTTTTCTTGAGCATCCTGTCCACTAGAGCTACTTGTTTCTAAGATCTAGACCTCAATTTTCTGTGCAGCTGGAGGTGTTGGGGTTTCTCCCTGTAATACTTTAGGAAGGCCATTTCTTTGGTGCCTTTGGAAATTATAGAATTTGACCAACTTATTTGGAGCCAGAGCTTGGATTCGACTCAAAAATTCTCGATACAATCTTTCTCCTCGAAATATATCATCCTGGAGAGAATCTTCATGCTCGTATATTTTCAAATTGTCAAGGGCCATGTGATTTCCTACGATCTTCTAAGGATCGTGTTTCTTGAATTCTATATTGACAAGTTTGACTTCCTCCATGGCTGCGGACTCTACTTTCGAATGGCCGAAATCTAATAAAGAAAACACACCAATCTGCAAGGGAAAAGTGGGCCATACCTTTTTCTGCACTGCCTTCAGTTCCATGTTGATTCCCCCAAGCACAGTTTGATGCACTACTTCATGACACACTGATCATTCTAGTAGAAACTTGGCAAGGCATGTGGAGGAACCGAACAACCAAAAACCCTGATATAAGAAAAATGCTCTTCAATATACCAATCCGCTATCTTCCCCAGGTTGGTCACTATTTTGTCAGAGATCCTGGGAGGTGGGCACCCATATATAACAAAATGCATCAGCACCACCACATAATTTCATATTTCATAGAAGAAATATTTTTCTTTATCTTCCCATAATTTCGAATGATAAATATGTATTCGTTCGGCACTGGTTGGAATCCAGCTCTAGCCCATCAAAGGAAAAGGTGTCATAAAAAAAATGACATCCATAAGGTATGCTGACATGTAAAATGGGGTAGGTCATCCTTTGTCTTTCAACGTATGATATTCAGTGATTTCCTTGGCCAAACAATCTGATAATATCTTGGCCCAATTGAATGAAAAACCCTCTGCAACTTCATGCATGATCAGTACCCATGATAACATGAAGTGGAAAGAATTTTCCCTCCCAAAAAGTCTACAGAGAATCATGGCCACATACATCATATGAGAGTCTAATGGTGCAGTGGCGTATATGCCATGGGTGTTTGCTCTGAATTTCTCAGGGCGTTCCCACAAATATTTGATCAAGTCAGGGTAATTATTTACACCTTATCGACATTCTTGTTTATCGAACTCCTTTAAGAAAGCGGTATTATAACTGTGTTTGAATGCTGGGGACAATTTTTACATCACTTGTATATGTTCTAGGTGGAAATATCCAACAACAACTTTCTATGAATTGTAGATGGTCCTAGTGGCGATGTCAATGTTCTCTAGGGCCCAACCTATCATGTTGTTATACGACATGAGCCGCGATCGCATGGCTATATTATGCATCTCTGATTGAGATACGTATTTCAGATTCCTTGCCTAAGTTTCAATCCCGTCATTATCTAACTCTTCTAAACAGTTTTCTAGTTCATATTGTAGGATACTGCATACTTGTGTCTAGATTTTTATGGTCTCCACAACTCTCGACGATGTGTCTGAGAGGACATCTGTGTTTTATTTCAATCTCTCACCCGTCCCTTTAACCATTTTTTGTGGAGCCATGATAGTAGTAAACTCATCATTGTGTTACCTGTCACAGAAAATGCACAAAACTTATTAACTTGCTAATCTTGCTCTATGAAAAATGTGAATGGAATTCAGAATGAAATATCTTCTTCACCTTAAGTGCATCAAGTTCTGTATACCTTCACTGACAATTTGTTTACTTCCCTTAATGAAAATATTTGGGCGATGATCCGGGATCTTTTTTGAAATCATTTGCCCTAGATCAACTATTAATGCCATTAATGGCGGGTGGTTCATGATCGGGAAAAGAATAGATGAAAACTTTAATTTATTTGACGATGATTCTATGAAAACTTAACATGAGATAAATGATGTTTAACCTGATAATTAATCATGTTTAATGTTAACTCTTTTCGGACCTTCCGACCTCGGGGTATTCGATAACAGCTTGATATATGATTCCTGACGTTTGAAACTACGAAGTGATTAATTACTCGTTAATCATCTTTAATCCTTAATTAACTCTGTTTAATGCTTAAGACATATCGATATTTCGGGTTTTGTGAATTTACATGTTAGATCTTCTATCAATTTCTCGAATGGTCGCTTCCCGCAGTGACGTGTTAAAACTTAGGGAGGTATACGTGTATATGGAGACAAGGATCGAATGCTTTTTGCGTATCGGGAATTCAAAGGTGAGGCATGTTAGAATGCATGAAGTATGAAACTCCGAAGTATTTTTTAGTGAATTGACTCTTTAAAGAGTAGGGGGCTCCATAACTTTTAAGAGATTAGGATCGTTTGATTGAATGGAAGACTTCATCAACGGTGATAATCAAATGCGCATTGTTTTTATTTAAATGAGAATGAAATCTACTTAAAGTCTAAATTTTAGAAATATATATGGGTTCCAATAGATTCAATACTAAAATATATAGAGTTTTGTGTGTAATATAGTTCTCCATTTAGTGGAAGATTTCTATTCAACTGCAAGTGAAGGTAAGATTTCTATTCAACACTTTTGAGAGGTATCCAATTATGTAATGATTAGATGGAGTTATAGTTATTTGAATCCTCCATCTGGAATAGGATTTTTAACTGATATTGTAATGAAAAACAAAACCTTGTAGCATTTAGTCTTTCTTTGCCTCAGTCACTCAATGGACGGAGAATTCGATCAACGATATGTGTCAACTAAATGTGTACCAAGGAGATCTATCCTAGGTTCACTTTGGTTTGATGATTGAATTCTTCATTGGAGGTCTTGCATGATCCACCTATTATAGATGTCTATAGGAGGTTTTCATTCCTTATGGATAAATCATGGAATCTTATATGCCTGTGGAAAATAATTTTTTATGGGGAGAATCGTGTTCATTTTATTTTATTGGAGTAGAAAAATGTTTTAATTTAAGAAATGTATTACCATTATTTGTGTTTTTAAAATTAAGTATAAAGAACCAATTATAGAACAGAGTGACATAATTCAATCTTGTAGTTCTTGGGTTCTTCAGTGTCACAAGAACATATTGTTCATTTAATTATGTCTACAATCTGTTACAATTTGATGTTTATTCTTGTACTTAGGTGTGGCAGGAACAACCGTTATAGGTTATCATTTTTGTGTTTGTGCATGTGAAGAAGGTCAAGTTGTATGATTTACTACTGGATACATTTAATATCTATACTACTTTCCTATACAACTATAGAAATATATAATTCATTGTATTTTCACATATGGAAATATGTCAATAGGATGATTCAATATTGAGACTACTTTTCAAAGTAGTCATGAATTGTCGATCCTACAAATACTACAAATACGACATTGATGGTTAGAAGCAATTGTATCTTAAATAGATCAAGTGGTAGCTCGAAGTTGATAGTTGAGAAAGATGGTATTCTATCAAATTTCAGAGTGGATAGAAGTGTTGATGAAGACCATGCCAGAAACAAATTGTATGTCTCTGATTTCATTATTGTTCTTTGTGATGTAAGAATTAAGGGAGGGTGTTAGAGTTAATGCTTACCTTATTAGATATTGGTTTGGGTTTGCTAGATCTAGTTAGTTGTGAGACATCTTCTCCAACTTTCAGATCTTATTTATGTGTTTGTGGTTGAGAGATTTCCTCATGAATTTTTTATTCCTTTGAGGAAAACATTTTGTATAAATATGTGACTGATTATGTTGTTCCTGAGATTACACTTAAGGCTCAAAGAGTAATTTCAAGGCATCAAGAATTTAAGGAATGTTTTAAAAGGATCTTTTTCTTCTGTTAATTATATGAGAATTAACCCTTAAATGAAATTAATAATTGAACAGGATAGAGGCCATGTTTCGTCGTTTGAGTTGAGTAATAAAATCAAATGATGTGAGAGAAAATTACAAAATTGTTAAACAAAATAAGGCATCAATAGGAGATGAATATTACCTTGTTTATAGTAGAAGAAAATATAGAATGCACCCTTGAAAGGATATAATATATAGTGATCCAAGTAGCTTGCAGGTCTTGTATTTACTACAGTGAATAGAGAAGAAAAGTTGTTTTCTTATCACTTAACTCATAAAATGTGATTATAGTAGATGTTATACTAAATTGTAACCACTCACTTATCAAGGAGCAACATTAAGAAAACTAGATATATGGAATACAAAAGAATCACATAACTCAAACTGCACAAAATTTGGAATCTTCATCTATACTTGTATTAATACTCACAAAACAATGAGTTTTCTTAGTTACAATATGGCAAGAAGCAGCCTGTGTTAAGTCTTTGAAATATGTATTTATACAAGAAATGTTCTCAACCCTAAGAAGTTGGAATTATCCTTATTTATAAAACCTTAAATATTACAATATGTGAAATTTGAAATGCTTCACTTGCATCTCCCCTGTCTCTTCGCCATGCTAGCAGAGATGTTTCTCCATCTTGTTCTCCAACTCAAAAAAAACAGGTCTCTAATCATTCTATGAGTACATGGTGTGCCCACATTGTCTCATTTGTTCCTAGACATGCTGGCTTTCCCCTGCTCGACACATTGCACACATTTGCCTACGAACTGCACCACCAATCTAGAAGGCTTAATTGTGTCGTTTTCCTGAAAAGTATACAAATTATTTTCTAAGTGAGGCAACCTATCTTCCATTCTCCTATCTTTTGAATATGTAGACTATAGTTTCATACTAGGACCGACTATCCATTTATGAGTTTGGGTAATATCGATTTGTTTCAACTGCAAGATTTTAGGCCGAGTCTCTTCAATGTTTGTCTTGAAATTAAGTTGATTTTTTTCTATGTCAACTTTCCCCAGGACCTTAGAGATATTATCTTTGTCGAGGCATAATGAATCTTTGTCGAGTGAATGGAATGCTTCTTCACAAGCTTTATTTACTTCCTTAGCTAATCTCTTTCTTTCAGCTATGTTAGCCTCCAAGGTCTTCAGTATTATATCACCTCTAGTTTTCTCCGAAAGAGACAATCTAGAGACCATGGCTGCTTCTTCTCTTGCTGATGACACAACTAGCTCTTGGAAAGTAGCTCGAGTAGGGATGGCCTCTCTCTCCTTTAAGAAAATGTTATTTAAGGATTGGTCTACCACCTGAAAATGGTTTTGCACAAATGCTTGATCTTGGAACACTGCCACATCTACAGTCGTGTTTCAGTTAGGTTTATTTTGTCATGTAGTTTTTTTACCAACTTCCCTTGCTGACTGACCCATTCTCTACTTGCCTGTGCGTTCTTATGCATTTCTTCGAGACTGAATTTGAGCTGTTGAATTTATTGTCTATCATAGGCTCTAATCTTCTCAAAAATATTATTCATTTCACTCCTGACATTCTCTTCCACAGTCTTGTCTTGATTTTTCAATTGGCTCACCAGAAGATCCTTCTGCTTCAATTGTTCTTTTAGGCTCCCAACCGAATACTAGTTTGTTGTTGCAAAATATCCTAGTGAGCCTGCAACCTCTGTAGTGAAGTATACCTCTTCTAAGGATTTTCCATCAAATAGCACCCTGTGTCTCTTGACAATTGCACCCTCTTTTTTGTGCGTTTCTCATTTTACCATAGCCCTGCTTTTCTTGTTGAAGAAAAAATTAGAAGGGGGCATCTCTTCAACTGAAATAGGTGTAATAGATTCTATGAATACTACTTCGATGCTCGGGTTACCTCTACTGAACTATAAGAGTGTGATAGATTAGATAGGGCTGCCTATTTCGGTGGATGGTTATTTCCCAACTTTGTCAGTAGCTGATTTTCCTGGTGTGGACAATGTCTTTTCTTCTCCCTCTTTTATCAAGGCCTTGGTCTGAGCTTTATCTTGATCACTTGGTGGATTTGTCAATGTGGTGTCTCCTTTCTGATTCAAATCCTCAGTCTCCTCCAAATTTTCTTAAGCATCCTATCCACTGGAACTACTTGGTTCTAAGCTCTGGACCTCAATTTTCTATGCAATTGGAGGTGTTGGGGTTTCTCCCTGCAAGACTTTAGGAAGGCCGTTTCTTTGGTGCCTTTGGAAATTATAGAATTCGACCAACTTATCTGGAGCCAAATCTTAGACTCGGCTCAAAACTTCCTGATAGGATCTTTCTCCTCGGAATATATCATCCTGGGTGTAATGAACCCCATATTGACCACACAAAAAAATAAAATTTATTTACATATTTTTCTTTGTAGAATAAGGGTCCTAGTTATGCCATCATGATGTTGATTTGTTCATCACTCTCTATAATAACTTTGTTTTAAAATTTTGTTAGAAAGTCCTTATTATAAACTCTTCATTTCTCTAATTCACCATAATATTTCTTAATCGTGTCATGATTTGGAGGTTATAAGGAAAGGATCCCCAAAACTATTTGGCAACCCCCCTTATTTTTTTAATATGTACTCGAATACCTATAGGTTGTGCACCTAAGGAAAATCTTATAATACATGTTGCAACTCATTATAATGTCATAAGACTTTAAGTCATGCATAAGTACACTGGTGGAGTTATGGCAAGAATGCCTTAAATATTTCTTAAATTATGAAGGACATGGGGTTGGGTTCCTCTTACACCGAACAAATAACCTAACTACCAAGCTCTGGTTAGAATTGACGATTGATTGTAGTGAAGGTACGAGAGCCAAAGGCCAGGGAAAGGTGACAACTAAGCTTTGTTTGTTGTCTCGGAATTACACCAAGGGGTAAGAACCATTTGGTTCAGATTCAAGTCATGATGATGTCCCATTGGAACCTCCTTTACGTGGATTATAAGTGTTACTGTCGTAAAAGTTAAGGCTATGTAAAATCACTAAAAGTTCTCCCACGAATCCCTATGTAATTGATGGCTTCATACTCCAAGTGTCAAAACACACTGTGATGGTCACATGGCAATCCGTCCTTAGCACCCCTTACATTTACTACAAGGTGAAAAGGTGTCGATTAGGGTTAAGGTAGGTTTATCAGAGGTGAACACTGTGAGTGAAGGAGGTTACTCCATGATGTAACTCTTGGCGCGACCCTATGCCCTGGTAAGTTCTTTAACACAATGCTGAGATAGATAAAAGAAAAGGGAGATGAAGATCTTTAGAAAAGGTTAAGTGTTCTAGTATTTTGTCAATGGTAGTGTTTTCCCTTTGTGTCTATCATGTCTTTCCTTTCAACACTTTCTCTTCATCATTTTTCAAAAATTGCCCCGTAATCTCGGGAAATGCTCCCTCCCCTAGATTGTTGGTAACCACTTTTTGGTTAGGCATTTTGGGGTCCCTATGTAGTAGCCAACAGAGCCTTTTGGAATGAGGGTTGATCGAAGCATACACCTCTCACTATAAAAATACCCAAGACGTAGTATAAGCATATCAATTTGTTTTGTTATTCCTACTATCGTTCTTCCTCGAGACATCTTACGGAGAGGGGTTGGCTCTGTGTATAGTCAACGATGTGGGTTCTTTTTGTTTGGTAGGAAGATTGTTATATTCCTTTTATCTATTTCCCCTGAATTAATGGAGTCATCATCCTGTATCTTTATCTGACCTTCGGTTGGTCCTTCTATTACCATTGTCATATCTTGTTTCCAGGGTATCTTGAATATTTTACTAGAAGTCATGTAGCATAAACATTTCGTATGTATCATGATGCCGATGTAAATATTGACGACGATGACTTATTTCCATTCTTTATACACCATAGCATGATGAATTTTCTTTTACTGTTGATTTTGTATCTCTATTCGTTATAATTTCGATTCATAATTGAATTATACTTAACTCATTAATCGTGTCGATATACTGTGTGAGGAGTCCATAAATTATTTCATCTGCTTTCTATTGTAGCAAGGTTTGCACTATTTTCAAGTTACATGTTTCATTTATCAAACTGTTATTGTCACTAATGATGGGCCTTGTTGTTCTGAGGACCCATCAAAGATGGTACCGTGCCCTCCTCCCTTGGTCCGAACATCTAAACAGATAGCAGGCGAAGGGGCAAAGAATTTGAACCCGCATATCAACAAGATAAGTATCTTTCTGAAAGGGAATCATCGGTTTAATTTTTTTTATAGTTTTATGGAAATTTACTTTTCTTGGATACTTATCTTTTGAATAAAGGCTAATGTTTACAAGGTTTTATTTCTTGTAGGGTCTCTATCCATGCAAATCTCGGATACCCATCAGTGCCTCTAGCGCAAAGGGTATTCAGGTTCCGAACCCTCTCACATCTCAGCTAACTCTACAAGTTCTATCGTCATTTAAGGAGATCATGATTTAACCAACTCTGTTGTAACTAGTTTGAGTCTAATGTATCGTTCGTTGGAGTAAACCCTTGAGGTCGTTCTTCCATTAATGGCGTTACACCAGTTTTTCTATATGAGTATTGAGTCTGTAATTGAATACATATTCTGGCCATTATGTAATATACTTCTCTCCTTGAAGGGTTAGAAAGATATTATGTAATATACTTCTCTCCTTGAAGGGTTAGAAAGACAATCCTCGTCGAATTTACTCAGAATGATAATCTGTGGCAAAGTATTTTTGTCCTTTAAAATTTGAACACGATACCTAACTTGTTATAGAAAGGAAAAGAGGTTTACCATACTTTAACGATGGCTTCACTAGTATCTTTTTCCTATTGTGTTCACTTTGAATTGGATGAAGTATAATGGTTGTTGCTTTAACTAGAGTATTCCAACTCTTATTTCTTTAAATTATAGTCAAGGATTGTGTGTCCGTCGAATATTTATCATATTCATAATATAGGAGGAACTTCTTATGAATACATACATACATATAATTGCATATACACATTTGTTTGTGTAGACGATATATTTTGTACTTCATTATCATGCCTACCCATAGTAATTAGCAATATATTTGTTAGGAATTGTATTGACTCATAGTGGCTTAAATTTACACGATGTGGTAGATAGCGTAAATATGATGATGATGATATATAAGAGGGTAAGTGATTACTTGTGATTCTTTAGAATTTTCTTTCTGTATTAGAAAAGCATTAAGAGAAGCTTTCCAAGATCACCATATATAAAAAACAAAAAGTTTAACAAATGAATATAACACAAAATGTTTAACAATTCCATATAATATAAATGTTGTAGCATATGTATATATTGAATTATATTTAAAAAAATTAAATCAATTCAGATTCATTTTTAAAATTAGATTTATTAAGAGCTAATGAAATTTAATTTTATTATTTAATATGAAAATTAATACATATTACAATTAAAATTTTTAAATTAAAAAAAAATTAATGGTTCCCCTACTTAATAAATCCAAATTTTAAATAAATCTTATAAATATTAAAAATTAAAAAATATTATAATAGGTAGAGGAGTTGGAATATAGGAAATTTAAGTATCTAGTTGGATGCAAGAGTTGGAATATAGGAAATTTATGGGTCTGGTGTTTTGATCACAATGTTTTCATGGCTAGTGAAGAAATATGATTGCCACTTTTAAATAGTAAATGACAAAACAATAGAATTTTATAATGTTGATAGACGACTCACTCATCTTCACTCTTTTGTACATTTTGTCAAAAAATACTTTTGATAGACATCTGACTCATCTTCACTGTTATGTACATTTTGTTAAAAAAAAAAAAAAAAAAAAAATTACCTTTTCCAACTCTAAAATACATGTTAAGGAGAATAAGGACATTATTTTATCTTTTATACAATAGTCCACTTTCGCTTCTGGGATGTTCATTTTGCAAAAGGAAGATGATCGGGGAGTGTTGCAATAGCAGAGAACAACAGCTAACACGGATGACCATACATTTATTGTATATTTTTTGCCTGTCCAAGAATCATATGATTGTTGGAGATAATGCTTCATTAATGTTGCATACTAAAGTTTAGAGATTAATTTGAGGATTTGTAAGAGATTATTGAGATATTTTCTCAATCTACATGTCCATGTTTGGAGTTAGTTGAATCTCACTCCAACTATATATACGTGTTGTATCTTGATGTGTAAAAAAATACAATGAAATGTTTTGCGTAATCATGTCTTCCATCTCAATCAATTTCTATTTGGAATGCGATAGTGGATGAGTAATATCTGTAAACTGACCCTCATTCCTCTTGATCAGTCACGTCCTCTGTGGAAGCTCCACTTCGTGAATTGCCAAAACGTGCAAGGCCGCAACAACCGTGGTTGTTAAGATCCATCATTCACTCGGAGATGGGATTTTTTTAATGTTCACGTTTTGACGTCGACCCATCCCCACATTTTTGAATCAAGGAATTTCTTCCATGGGTTTAAGAGTCTAACCGTCAATTCATGGAAAAGGGAAAAAAAAAAAATTGTAATAGATGCTCGAGACAATTCCTCGCCCGGAAGTACATAGCTTTGAATGTAGGGATACTGGAACATGCTACGTTTGTTGAACTCGAGCTATTTCGATTTAATAAACTACACCATAGTAGGGGTCTCGTTTTAATGTTCATCGCAGGATTTCTAACCTATGCTTATGGCTCGCCCTCGCTCAAATGTAAATAGTTTTGAATTTTTGGAGACTCAAACGACGTACAGTGTTTGTTCAACTCGAGCTGTCTTGGCATATAGTACTGGGTCAATAAAATACAGCTCTGACATATAGTACTGGGTCTGCCAATAACTTTACTCTGAATGAGCCTTTCATGGCGGGGTCAGCCCGTATAGAAACCCAACTATATGCCAGCGCAGCCCTCTATTAATTTACAGAGAACGGTTTGATTGATCACATGGTGGATGACTTAGTATATACGTTTTAAGGTCAATAAAATACAGCTCTGGCATATAGTACTGGGTTTGCCAATAACTTTAATCTGAATCAGCCTTTCATGGCGGGGTCAGCCCGTATAGAAACCCAACTATATGCCAGCGCAGCCCTCTATTAATTTACAGAGAACGGTTTGATTGATCACATGGTGAATGACTTAGTATATACGTTTTAATTTTAAGTTTTGTTTCTTTTTCAGAGATATGGTTGGTTTAATTTTGTACTAAATTTAATAAGAAATTGTTGGATCTGTATAATCTTAATTCTTTATGAGTTTTTCAAGAATTTTATTTATTTATATTTTAAAAAATGCAATTTAAAAAACAGAAAATTGTTTTTAAGGAGCTTAATTATTTTAACCATGCTAACTTACAATTTTTCATGAATGAGATAGAAAGAAGATATTTTTTGGAATCTTAAATCTTAGTAATACACTTAAAACATATTTTCAATAAGCAACTGAATGTTTATTTTATTTTTTGGGGATAATTATCACTGAATTGCACCATTCAATTATTGGTGAAATTATAATTTTCCATTGTTTGAATTGCAATTTTGAATGCATACATAAATGAAAGATGGATTTTCCTGAAAAACCTTTAATCCACAAGAAGTGTGTAATCTCAACAACTGATATCCAATAATTCTTTCAAATTTCTATTTCTAACAAATTTTGAAATTTGTAAATAAAACTATAAAAATAACACGAAAATAATAAAAAAAATATCATGTTTATTCTAAACCCATAAAGATTAAAAAAACGGTAAGCTGATGGCCAGTTATCCTACGCCGAATTTTCTCAACCCCGAAATGAAGGGCGTGAATGGTATTCTAGGCTGTCCATTTACAGTCAAATATTAAAACTTTGTCACATCCCTAAATATTCCCAGGACGTTACTCGTATTTAATCCAATAGTTGTTTCACATGGAGTAGTTGATTTCCCAATTCTGCACTAAATGGCGTAGGGACACGCGTGTCCGTTCAACGTACAAGTCGCTGCTACCATTAGACAGCACTCGTGGCCACTGGCGATATATATAGATGTGGCTACTGGCCAGGGACGAACGGTAGTAGCTGCTACGTTTAGTAATCCATCGTCCCTATTCCTGAAACGATTCATAATTTGTGTATACGGAATCTGTGCAAAGGTGATCAAGATATGGAAGAGCAATTAGGGCAGCGAGTAGACGTGATCAGCCGGTCTTTCAACAGCTCA
>ML833071.1:39585-58110 GCA_009831015.1 Picea engelmannii
GTGTCCCCTGTGTCCTGATTTCGAGAGTCATCGTGTCTGTATCGGATACTCATATTCTCGTGTCTTCATGTCAGGCGACTTAGATAAGCACTAATCAATAATCCCAAGGCAATGCAACTACCAGTATCTAGGGTCGAGTCCAACCATTAAATATAGAAGAGAGCTTGGCATCTGATATTCCAGGTATCAAATGCACGCTTAGGTGTCGAGATCATTGGTGTGTGAACTTCAGTCAATGCGAAGTCAAAACAAGTGCTAAACACCAAGGAGCACCTGATAGTTTGAATGAGGACCAATTTTCAGTACCGAGTGCCATCAAATAACAAAACAAAGTTCCCTAGCAAGAGAGAGTCCATATATCAAGAGGGTTTTTGTGTGTCCATCAAAGATAGCGCATCGAGAGATAATCAAGCCAAATCACATGCTAAGCCTCGACACACTTATATGAAGATATGATGGGCATTCTTCTTTAATATGGAAGGCTTCCTATCACGCAACAAATCAAATCGCCCGAGAAAGGCAAAGTGTCAAGCCTGAGCGTGAAGGTTACTAATCAAATTCTATAAGGAGGTGCTCAAGAGTCAAAGGGAAAATGCACAGATCTGTCATGAACCGAGTTGTTACATTTCAGTTCTAGATGATGGCAGGTCCAAGTGTTGGGTAACGAGGGTGCCATACCCTGTCCAAGTGATAAGCAAAGAGCGTCGTCATTACCTCTCGAAAGCTAAATGATGTGAAAAGAATACCATGTGTCGAGGCAAACACATAGCAGAAAATGACAAACTGTCAGGTGCTCGAGATTGCCAAAGGAGAATACCCTGAAGCTTACAAGCGTTGGGGGTATTTTCTTAATGATAAGTGCTCAAGCCTCTGATGTCACAAAAACATAAAACTCCAGTTGTAAAGGGGATAATCCCAAGCATTGGTTGAGGACGCCATCTGAAATAAGGTTTCTTCTTCAGCGTTTGCGTCAAACTCTCGAACGTTTGAGTTGAGCCCATATGTCCAGGTGTTAAAGTTGAATCTGTGGATACCAATGGAGGTTGCCCACCTAGAGTAAAACGCCAAATGCTGTTTGAAGCCCTCGGAGAGCGCAAAATATGCAATAGATCATTATGCAGGAATAAATTCAGTATTGGTTTGGTTTTTGTCATCATTGATCAGCATGAAAGGTTAAATGTTGAATCAACACAAACATATATGAATGAAACATAAATATCATTAGTGAAGCCAATGATGAAGACAAATTCTTTGAGCCTGATAAGTTCAAACAATTGCTTTATCAGGAAACATGTCAACATTTACAATTGTGTGGTTGGTGTGATGATGTGTGGAAGACCATGCGAAAAAGGAAGAGGATTCATGTAGATCGTATGCATTTGTTGAGAAATGATATTAACTCAAGGAAGTTGTTGATACATGATATCAAGGATTCTTTATTTCGGCAATTTCCACAGTCACTAAAGGAACAATTTATAAGTCGGCTTAGTTCCTCCTTTAGAGGAAAATAGTGACTAGGGTGCTTGATGCCATTTATTCATATGGTATGCCTGGGAATTATTGTTAGAGGAGGTCGTGATTTAAAGATAAAGACCAATGCATATCAACATGTTTAGAAGTGATTTATTGAGCATTCTAAACCTAGCCTCGCAACAAATCCAGAGTGGAAACTACCTCCATATTTTTAGCAACTAAATTCAGTATTTGGTGGGATGTAACAACTCTGAATATTCAAAGATAGCAGATGTCAAAGCATCTCAGGCAGAGGATTAGCACCAGACTTCATTTTTCCAGATCTATTGCAACCGGTGTTGTATATCTCTCCGATATATCTTCGATATTCCGATAAATTCCGAGTTAAACCCCTGTCCGATATATCTGAAATATTCCGAGATATTCTGAGTTAGATCCTTGTCTTGTGACATTTTATGAGATATTCCGATATTTTCCGCCGATGTCACCGAGAAGTTACATTCCAGACCCTCGCCAATACTTTCCCCGAGATGAGATGTACAACATTGATTGCAACTATCTCGAGATCTTCATCAGCTAAGCAATTTGAGTTCAAGTATTTTCTTTTATGAAAATTGTTTACATCAGTTTTGTTAGAGCTATTCCTGGGAGACAGAGCAAAGCTGGCAGCAGATTAGAGATCCATATTCCAGTCTTTAAGGCAGGGGAATAAACAATTCAGATTTTAAAGGTAACAAACCTCACAGATGGCAGAGCATCGGAGCAGATAAGGATATAGGTGTCAAATCATTTCAACATTTCAAGGCAAAGATCAGTAATCAAAGAAGTTGTTCCAAATTTTAAACAAAAATTCAATCAAGCATTCACGAATTATGATTGTTTTAGTTTATCAATTGTTTGGTTCCTAGAAGATAGCAATAGTTTTCTTATTGCTTTTGGCTATTTAAACTATGATTTTCAATGTAAGAGTTGGGGGGGGGAATTCAGTCTGAGAGGCTGGAGAGTGAGATGCAGAGGGTGGAAAGTCTATGTAATATCTTGAAAAACTTGTCATGACTTTTATGCAAAGGAACCTCAACAGATAACAAAGTTTTTGACCAGTTTGTTATTTTGTGTTAATCATTTTTCTGTCATCTTCTTGAATATGTATTTTGCTGCTATAGGGTATATGTATGCAAATTATGTGCTGAGAGAGTTATTGTATAGGTTGTGCTTTAATTTTTTCCACGGGCATCTTCAAGTTCTTAATTCAGGTTTAGAAAGAGTTTATGAATACTGAGTTATTATTCTACTGTTAGTACATCAAAGATCAAGGTGTTCTTTGGTTAACTTTCAGTTTGTTTCCTCTTTTCTTCCATTACATCTCTTTACAAATTTGGAGCTGATCTAAGTTTTGTTGACTTGATTTGTCTACCCATAGAATGTTACGTCAGGGTTATTTGTTTTTTATGGACTCCATGCCCAATGGCTAGCTGTTGATTTGTAGTTAGCTCGTTGCCCTCTTGCTGATCTGTAATGTTCCTGAGCCAATTTTTTTGCTCGGAACACTAATTGTTTATTGTTTTCTATGTTTGTTTATATGTTTGTAGGTGTATCCATAAAGATGTGAACCGACCAATAGATATGAAGCATACAATAGATGTGAGGCATACAATCATAAACAAGAAAAGAGATACAAGAGCACCAATAGAGAACCAACAATGTCAGATCTGATCTTTATTTAGATAGTAAGGAGATCTCGTATACAAGAGATCTTCAGATATGGAAGAAAGCCCCAATAATATCAAAATGGGTTTCCAGTCGATACAATAAGAATAACAATGCAAAGATAAGTGCCTCCCAAAGGTTGTCTGAGAAGAGATCCAAGCCTCCAAAGGCTACCAGCAAGCAAGCTTTGATTGAAGATAGGAGAACTCGGTCGATACATTGCAAAACCTCTCCAACTGGCTGAGTTGCGCCCTAGCCTGAATGTTGCCAAACCCTCAAGTTTCGGTCCTCTCTTTCCTGACCTCCAAATCCCTCCAAACTCTCCCGAAATGTAGATCGGGCTGATAGAAACCTCTATACCAAGTCTTAAGCTGATCTGAGAAGTCCGGCTACTCAAACTAAGCAATCCCTAAACTGGATTGCACCCCCCCTGGTTGGATAAAGTCAAGGAGGGTACGTTTTCCCCTCTAGGAGCCTCCAAATATCACCAAACTCTACCAAAACGTAGATCGGGCCACTGCTACCAAGATGGTGAAGTCTCAAACCAATCTATGAAGATCTAAGCCTCCAAACACTAAAACCCACTTTATACAATGTGTTGACCGCCTCTTCAACTAGGGGGTCAACTCCATGTACCATGAAGATATGCATCAACAGATGCAAACATGTCGCAGACTAATTGGTTCTACATGGCATTTTTTTTCTCCAGCACACAGTTTTGTAAGCGGGATTACCACACCCCTGTGTGGGTTAATATTGTAATAGGTCAACATGGATCATAGTTAGGTCAGTTGCCTTAGGATTTCTTCATTAGGAGAGTTCCTTTCACTGAGTGTTTTTTATCCTCTGGAGGTTAATGTGGCCCAACCAGCCGGGTTAATCTCCCTTGAGTTTTTCACCCCCATTAGCAATAAATCCTCCAAAGTGGTGAAAGACGTTCTAATGAAGTCATCCTTAGGTAGCTAGTGTTTAGGAATGTTGTAAATGACCATGTAAGATAGCACGCCAAATTTCATGATTTTCCGTCAGGTCTAGCTAGGTTTTTTTTAATTAATTAATTTGTCCTAAGGTTGGGAATTAAATTAATTAATTAATTAATTAATTCTAGATAATTAATGTAAAACTTAGGTCCCTAGGATTTTGATAGGGGTATTTGTACTCAAAAGAAAGATAATGAGACCCCCTACACCCTTGGACCAAGTTTCAACCTATTCAGACAAGTTTTGTTAGGGGTTTTGTCCACTTAGGAGTTTTAATCGGAAAACAAGAATTTTAATTGCTAAACCCAGGACATGGGAAAATGTCAATTTTGTAATAATGAGTCAAATAAGGTAAATTTAGTGTGACAGTTAGTGAGAGAGGCCCCATCTAACCCACCTAACCCATTCCTAACCATTAATTACCCTTTCTACCCACACTTTAATTATTTTCCTCATGAATATTTGTGCGCCCTTTAAGGGAATGCATCCCCACTCCACGCATTTAATTGGTAATGCTTTGGTTTTTGGGTTGTGGGCCCCTCCTCATGAGGTACGCCACTCCTTACCTTCCATGTACCATTGGGAAGTGTGTTCAACACACTCAACCCACACTCCTCCACACTCAAGCTACCTCACACTTTTCCTCTTAAAGCAAGTACGTCCCCCTTCCACGTGAAGTTTGGAAACTCACCTCTTAATTAAAACATGGGTCCCTTCCTCCACCTCTCACATGCAATTTAGGAGTGTGCCATACTCATCCAAGAGTGTGGACTCTACACTCCTCCGACACTCCAAGAACACGCTTCCTTTTCTAACTCATGCATTTCCTCTTGTGAACTCACACTTCCTTTCCTAACTCACGCTTTCTTTCATACCTCACGCTTTCTTTTATGAAAAAGTGGAAAGGTTTCACATAATAGATGGAAACATCACGTTCAAAGCAAGCAACTCCTCCTTTAAATCTTACGTGTGTCTCATCTTGACCAATGTGCCTCTCTGAAATGGCCACTTCACTCATCCATCTCATCCTCATACCATTTTCGCCCCTAACCTAAAAGCCTCACGCTTTCTTTCCTTAAGCTCATGTGTGGTTGGATCTTTGACAAGTGTTGAAGATCCAAGAGGGGTCTCCTTAGCATCTCATTCTATTTAAGAGACCTCTCACTCCCTCATTACAGACCTTCTCTCACAGTATTGTTATGCTATTGAATTCTCCATCTCATTCTCTCTCTCTCACTATTGTCGTCTTGCTTCACTGGTTTTGGTTCTTGAAGAGCTTGGAGCAACATTGTTGCTACAACCTCTTCCCATTTAATAATACATAAATAGCTTTGGAGGAATTGTGGAGTTCAAGATTTGTCTGGATGTGCCACTTATTTGTGAGGTGATATCATTTTTAAATCTTTATGTGTTTTGATCAATAGTTGCTTAAGTAAATTAGTTTACTAGGCTATGTGAGGCAATAGTGTAGTTGTCCATCTATATATTTTGTGCATTCTTATAATATAAACTATGTTGTATTATATTTGCATGCAAGATATTATCTATTGTTCCATCTCACTTTGGGTTTAAGTTTTGTAGATCATCTCTAAGGAGTTGTTGGGATAGGTTCAAAGATGAATCTACCCTCATCTTCATTTACACTTCACAAGCAATTTTCTGTTCTTCTTCCTCCTTCTTTCACTTTCATATTTTGGTATCTAACATGCTTAGATAGGTCGTTTAATCAATATAAAATTCTGGTATTTATATGTACGAAGTTTCTGTTGAAGAACATAAATTTCATAATCATTTGTGAGTGTGTTGCAACTCAAATCAACAAGCAATAACTTGTTGATTTTTGCAGATTCTTACCAGGACAAGAGGGCATGCTGACCAAATTCAAGCACAACACACCATTCTGGTCCTCCTTTCAAGAGTGATAACGGTTTCTCTTCTTTCTCTTCTCTCTAAATCATTGTACGCAAACCCAAAGGAGTGTACCCAAGTGGTTTGCATTCCTTTCCTTTCAGTCTTTACTTTGCAAGTTTAGTTAGAATTGTTTTATGTCTTTCCTTGCTTAGTTTAGCTAGATTAATTGTGATCTCTACATGCATACTTAACTTAAAATTAAGTAGATCTCATAACATATGCTAGCTTAGAGCCCGTGGAGACTTACATTAAATCTCCTTTTCAGTTGCATGAAAGTTACATTTCGTTAATCTTTATTTTACACACATGCATGCACATGTCGGTTACATAATCTCTTAAGTAATTGTCTTTTATTTTCCGCAAGTTATTTCCATTGCTTCATTCTCACATGCAACAATCTAATTAAACAATTTAACTTGCAATCTATTGGTTTAAAGGCTTCAACCTTCACTTTCACAGTTTTCAGTTTCACAAGCACTTTCAGTTCTTAATACTCACATGCAATAACTCAACACTTAAGAACTTATTTCGCAACTTCATTGTATAAGGGCTTCAACCTTCTTATCTTTCAGTTTCAATACTTTAGCATTTTTTAGCAAGCTACAAGCACTCAAATACACACTGCAACACTTAGTTTGTATTTTAATAATTAATTTATTAGACTTAATAGGACACCATTACCAACCATCTTTGCCATTTAAAATGAAGTCAGAGGAAGGCAACGAAAGGTGCTAGGCCGGGGATGGTCTCACGACATCATTTTCGAGAGTACTCTAATCTTAGGGCTAACCTGTGAAGCTAGGGTGGGCCTCGTTTCCTAACTTATTGAGCATCCAACAGTCACTTGGTAATTGGGGGAGGAAAGTTTTGGGTTGACACCTAGCTAGGATTAAAATAAATCACACTTAACCACATAATTTAATCTTTGATCTACAACATCAACACTTTAATTATATACTTGCAAGCACTGATCTCATTATCTGTTTATCTCATGAAAGTTATCTTATATGTTGTGGAGTAATTAGCTAAGTGGTTATATCTTTGTCATCTGGAGTACTTTACATTTTCAAGCATTTCATCTATCTTGTATTCCTGTATTTGTGGTGTGATCCTTCAAGAAGTGTGCATCCACCTGGAGGCATTCTCTTGAATGAGTCTTGAGTGCTTTGTGTACTTTCTCCATTGGTAAGCAGTGCAATATAATTCTATCTATTGTGAGCATGCTTGGCTTGATGTGTTGACGATTATTTGAATCTTGAATATCTTCTTTTTCTGCACATTTCAAGCACTTGTTAGTATATTGTATATCTTGTATCTAGTCTAGTGTAGCTTTGTATATCCGATATATTCTTTGTATCTATTTTATCTATTTTGTTGTAACATTTGTAACTTGTAACTCTATTCTAATTGATCTTCCCTTAATCTAGTTGACCCCACTGCCCAATCTTAGGCACTAGTCATAGTTGTCCTAGGAAAAGGTTCTGATTGTCATACTTTACTGTTGCATCTGCATTGCTACCTAACATCATAGGCTAGATTCCCCTTGACCATTTAAAAAATTAAAACCAACTCCTAGAACATTAAACTCTTAATCCCATCTAGTAACTAGGGTCTACCCCCCTTGGCTTCCCTAGGAGTTAGCCTAGACAGAAGAGGTTCAAGTCAAAGTGACAGCATGGACTTTGAACCTAGGCATTATGCCTCTGAGGACAGACTAAGTGAGCAGGACTTAACTCACGTTTGCAAGTGTGTATAAGGATGACAACACAACGCACCCTCCTTCTCTCCAATTTGTGCCAAGCTCGTAGAAATAAACTGTAATGATAAACTCCTCCAAAATAGACCAAGAATGATGTCAGGGACCCTACAAAGAGAACCCAGATGTTGTTTTTCCAAAATACCTCCTTCTTCCTTCAGATCGAACCAATATCTCCAAGGTGGTGCGCCCCCCTAGCTGGAAACCCCCCTGGCTTGTGCCCTAGCCTGAAATATGCCTGTAGAACCAACCTGCAACACTATAGAATGGTGTGGGAGGATTATTTCACCTCTGGGACCAAGCCTAGATCAAGAAAGGTGGAATCTTTCACCACCGAGTTGATCTATAGGGTTTTAGACTGAAAACCCTCAAAATTGATTATGCTTAAGAGCTCCAATGCAAATAAGATAATAATCCAGGATGAATAAGGAGTATGCTCTGCCCTTTCCTTTATAGCTCCAATCTATTCCTCCATTGAGTTAGTTTACACCTAGGGTTAACTCTTAATCTAACTCATCTTTTCTTTTTCTTCGTTGAGTTACCCTTTTTCCACAAAGTCAACTTAATTTTATAATATTATGTTTTATGGTTGACTTTGTCCCCAATATGCCTGAAACTATAGTCTAGTGGGGAAAGCTAGACTATTGAGTCTCTCCAACCCTCTTCATCAAGAGGCGGGGGACATTACAGTCTCCCCTGCTAGAAAATGCTTGCCCACAAGCAATTATGAACCTGTCTCTTGGATCAACTACTCCCCTTCCCACGTGGCATCTTCCATAGGTAGATTCTTCCACTTAACCAAATATTCTTTGATGCTTATTTTCCTTAGCTTTCTCTCCTTGACTTCAAGTATCTCCTCTGGTATCAGTACTAACTGTCCTTCTTCATCCATGGGTGGCAAGTCCTCGATAGGAGTTATATGCTTGCCGATGGCCCTCTTCAAACATGAAATATGAAAGACATTTTGTATTTTGATGCCCTGTGGTAGATCCAACTCATATGCTACGGCTCTTACCCTCCTGCAGACTCTGTATGGACCAAAGAAATGGGGTTGGAGCTTCTTTGCGCCTTTCTCTTAATGGATTCCCATATGTACGGTTAGAGCCTCAAATAAACCAAGTCATCGACCTCAAAGGTGCACTCAACTTTGTGCTTATCTGTCTGTACCTTCTGTTGATTATGTGCCCTCTGTAGGTGATCCTTCAATTCTTTGAGGATGTCCTGACCCTGTTGAATCTAGTCTTGAACCATGGGAGCCTTGTTGTCACCAAAGGCAATCTCTACAAATGAGAGAGGGTCATAGTTGTATAAGGCCCTAAATGGTGACATACCAATGGACATATGATGAGTGGTGTTGTAACAATATTCGCCCAAGTGAATCCATTTGACCCATGTTTTATGTTGTCTCGCCACATAATTCTCGATGTAGCCTTCAACCCATTTGTTGACTATCTCTGTCTGGCCATCCGTCTGTAGGTGATAACTGGTACTAGGTGTCAAGGTCGTACCTACTAGCCTGAAGAGCTCCTGCCAGAAAGTTCTCATGAACCTGCTATCCCTATCACTCACTATGGTTTTGGGCAGCTCGTGCAATCTGAAAACTTCCCTGAAGAATATGTCTGCAACCTGTGCTGCATTGAAATATGTGGCAATGGAAAAAAAGTGTGCAAACTTTGTCAACTTGTCCACTACTACGAAAATGTAGTCCTTTCCCTGAACCTTGGGAAATCCTCTGATGAAATCCATGGATATGCTCTCCCACTTATGCTCCGGAATGGGAAGTGGTTGTAGTAGTCATGTTGAGTGAGTGTGTTCATCTTTGTTGGCTTGGAAAGTGATGCACTCCTTGATGTTGCTCATCACATCTTCCTTTAAACCCTTCCAAGAAAACCTCTTCCGTACCTGTTTGTATGTCTTGACGAACCCTTGGTGCCCTGCCACTGGTGAATCATGGCATGACTATAACACCTTGGCCTTGAAGGTTGATTCAAGAACCAAGAAAATGTGGCCCTTGTAGTAAATGATATCATCCATAATCCAGAAATTGTCATCTAGCACCTGCCCATCTATCAATTCACAAGCAATTTTTTTCTTTGAATATTCCACCAAGAGGCGGGCCTTCTAATCCATTGAAATATCGGTCATGGCATAAACTGATGGTCTTCTAGACAAAGCATCTGCTACCACGTTATTCTTCCCTTTGGCAAATTCTATATCGAAGTTATATACCTGGATTTTTCTCACACATTTTTGTTTCCTTTCATCCAATTCCTTCTAATCTAGGAAGTACTTGAGGCTATTGTGATCTGGCCTTACTACAAATTTTTCCTCAACTAAATATTGTCTGAACTTAGCCAATGCATGCATGATGGCTAGCATTTCTTTGTCATAGATGGTGTAGAGGAGCTTAGGACCTTTCAACTTCCGGCTTTCATAGACAATTGGGTGTTTGTTTTGCATAAGTATTGCTCCAATGCCTTCCCCCAATGCATCACACTCCACTGTGAAGGGTCGATGCATCACACTCCACTGTGAAGGGTTGTGTGAAATCTAGTAGGGCCAATACCGGGCATGTACCCATCACTTTCTTCATTTTTTCAAAGGTGGTCTGTGCTTCTGTGTTCCATTTGAAGGCCCCTTTGTTGGTCAAATCGGTCAAAGGTGCACAAAGTTGAGAAAAATCTTTGACAAACCTCCTGTAATAGCAGCAGATGCCCAAAAACCCCTTCAACTCGGTGATTGTCTTAGGTGTGGGCCAGTTGATGATAGCTTGTATCTTTTCTTAGTGTACTTGTAGCCCCTTCACTCCAATAATGTGTCCTAAATAAAGGACCTCTGTCATCCCAAATTCACATTTGGACTCCTTAGCATATAAGGATTGCTCTTCCATAATAGCCAAAATCTGTTCCACATGCTGAAAGTGCTCCTCCCAAGTCTTGCTATAGATCAATAAATCATCAAAGAAGACTAATACGAACTTCCTTAGATTCTTGTTGAACAAATGATTCGTGCATGATTGGAAGGTGGCTGGTGCATTAGTCAACCCAAAAGGCATGACTAAAAACTCATAGTCTCCATAGTGACACCAGAAAGTAGTCTTGGAAATATCTTGCTCTGTCATCTTTATCTGGTGATAGCCGGAGCGCAAGTCAATCTTAGTGAAATATATTGCCCCATGGAGCTCATCCAATAGCTCATCAATCTGTGGGATGGGATATCTATTTTTGATGGTCTTCTTGTTTAGATCCATGTATTCAATGCACATGCGCATTGTTTTGTCTTTCTTATTCACCAACACTACTGAAGATGCAAAGGGACTGGAACTCAGCCTGATGTGACCCATATCCAACAACTCCTTAATTGTCTTTTCAATTGCGTCCTTGTATTTCTTGGGGTTCCTGTAGGGAGTGGTGATGATAGGTTTCGCACCCTCCTCCAACTCTATGATGTGCTCAAACCCCCTATCTGGTGGTGCCCCTAATGGTATAGGCTCAAAGACCTTGTTGTGCTTATCCATGATTTTCTTGATCTCCGGTGCGTAGTGTGTTTCCCCCTTTTTGTCTACCTTGACTGAAATTCTGCATTCTACTGCATAAGCATTGTCTTCCCTTCGAAATATGGCCTCCATGCGCTTTGTTGTCACCACCGTTGGTGTGTTGCCTGTCATACACCTGAGAACCACATTTTTCTCTGTTTCTTCTATGAAAGACATTTCCATGGTTTTGTAATTTGTGGTGATTGGCCCTAATGTACTAAGTCATTGTACTCTCAGGATGATGTTGGTGTCTGGAAGGTCCATAACATAGAAATCTTGTGCCAAATCATCTCTGCCCACAATAAGTTTCATTCCTGGGATGTACCTATCACAAGGCATGGTGCGTCCACCTGCTACCTCCACACAAAATCCCTCAAACTCCACTGTCGGTATGTGCCTTCTTTGTAGTAAGGTTGAGTCAATGAAATTGTGTGAGGCACCTCCATCAATCAGAACTGAGACCTTCTGCCCCTGTAGCACCCCTCTCATCCTAAAGGTGTTGAATTTAGGTACCTCGCTGATGGATGCAATGTTCACCTTCTCATCTGTTGTAAGGCCATGACTAGCACCTTCCTCTTCTGTTTCTCTTTGGTTTTCGGCCTCCATGTTATGTAGGTGGCCGAAATCTTCATCCTCCTCATCATCTGAGATCACTTCAATGTAGTGGGATTTTCCCTTACCCATGCACTTGTGTGTTGGGTCCCATGGTTCCTTGCAGGTGAAACACAACTGCTTCCTCCTTAATTCCCTCCTAATGGGCTCATCCATCCTACCCCTTCCTCGATCAAACCCCCCTAGGTCTCTCCCTCCTTCGTTCATAGGAGGTCTTTGATCTCTACCCCCTTGATTGGGAGGTCTAGGGGTGAATATTGTCTTGGTTGCCGAACCTAAGTCTTTGGTCTTCCAGATGGCATCATGCCAGTTGGTAGGCTTAAAGGCCTTGAACCAACCCCTGAAGGGTTCCATCAATTCTTCTGTGAAGAGCATCATAAGTCTCGCTTGAGACACATCCTGTACCATCACTACTAGCCTCTGGAACTCTTCTATGTAAGCCTCCAGTGATCATGTCTATCTGAGTTGTGTGAGCTCCCTGAAAGATAGCTCTGGATCCCCCTGGTCAAATCTGTCAATGAGCCTCTGTGTGAACTCTGTGTAGGATGTAATCTGATTGTGACCCAATGTAGTCAACCCATGGTACCACCAATCATGATCCTTTCCATCTAAGTACATGGTGAAAAATTTGATGGCATCCATCTCTCTCATGGGGTTAAGCTGTAAGTAGGTATCCAACTTTGCACCCATGCTTGTGTTGTCACCTTAGCAGATCCATCAAAATAAGGGATTACTATTTTTCCTGCTCTACGCTCCATTTCATAGTTGGGCCTTTGATACTGTTTCGGTTTGCCCTGAAATTTGATCCCACAATAATGATCTAGTGTAACTTGCCTTTGAAACCCCGCACTTAACGCATGATACGCCCTAGCATACTGCTCAAAATTATCCTCAATCTCATCCTCATAGTTGCGTTGTGGCTGAGTATCCAAGAATGTAGGTAGATAGGGCCTAGGGGTGGTCCTACTGTATGTCTGTCCCTGGGGTGCACCTCCTCCATAGCCCTGTCCCTTAGTGCGATAATGGGGGTTGTGCTCTTGATGAGGTCTAGCCCCTCCATGAGATCCACTAGCCTCTCTATTGGCATAAACTTTCGGACCCTTCCCTGCATGAGTCATCTGCATCAGGAGTTGTGACAACCTCTCTTGGCTTTCATTTACCTTTCTCAGAGTCTCTGTCATTTCCACCTGCCCCTTGCATATTGTTTCCTAGTTCTCCTATAGATGATGCACAAGGGTGCTCTGTGTCACGTTTATGGAGTGTTGCAACTCCTTAGCGGACCCTGGTAGAATATGTGGCTCACTGTCTTCACCTGATCCTTCCATTTCGGCCTATGTCTCACTTGTCTGCTTCCTCCATCTGCCCATGTAAATGCCACTAAATTTTTTCATGCGCTAACCCCCACTGCCTAGGAGGATCAACGCTCTGATACCACTGTAATGTTCCTGAGCCAAATTGTTTGCTCGGAACACTAACTGTTTACTATTTTCTATGTTTGTTTATATGTTTGCAGGTGTATCCATAAAGATGTGCATTGACCAATAGATATGAAGCATACAATCATAAACAAGACAAGAGATACAAGAACACCAGTAGAGAACCAACAATGTCAGATCTGACCTTTATTTAGATAGTAAGGAGATCCCGTATACAAGAGATCTTCAGATATGGAAGAAAGCCCCAATAATATCAAAATGGGCTGCCAACCGATACAATAAGAATAACAATACAAATATAAGTGCCTCCCAAAGGTTGTCCGAGAAGAGATCCAAGCGTCCAAAGGCCACCAACAAGAAAGCTCTGACTGAAGATAGGAGAACCCGGTCGATACACTGCAAAACCTCTCCAACTGGTTGAGTTGCGCCCTAGCCTGAATGCTGCCAAACCCTCAAGTTTCGGCCCTCTCTTTCCTGACCTCCAAATCCCTCCAAACTCTCCCATAATGTAGATCGGGCTGATAGAAACCTCCATACCAAGTCTCAAGCTGATCTAAGAAGTCATGTTACTCCAACTAAGCAATCCCTAAAATGGATTGCGCCCCCTAGTTGGATAAAGTCAAGGAGGGTACATTCTCCCCTCTAGGAGCCTCCAAATATCACCAAACTCTACCAAAACGTAGATTGGGCCACTGCTACCAAGATGGTGAAGTCTCAAGCAAATCTATGAAGATCTGAGCCTCCAAACACTGAAAACCACTTTCTGCAATGCGCCCAAAAATAAACTGCAAAGATAAACTCCTCCGGAATGGACCAAGAATGATGCCAAGGACCCTACAAAGAGAATCCAGATGTTGTTTTTCCAAAATACCTCCTCCTTCCTTTAGATCGAACCAATATCTCCAAGGTGGTGCGCCCCCATAGCTGGAAACCCCCCTAGGTTGTGCCCTAGCTTGGAATCTGCCTGTAGAACCAACTTGCAACACTGTAGAATGGTGTGGGAGGATTATTTCACCTTCGGGACCAAGGTTGGATCAAGAAAGGTGGAATCTTTCACCACCGAATTGATCTCTAGGGTTTTAGACTCAAAACCCTCAAAATTGATTGTGCTCAAGAGCTCCAATGCAAATAAGATAATAATCCAGAATGAATAAGGAGTGTGCCCTGCCCTTTCCTTTATAGCTCCAATCTATTCCTCCAATGAGTTAGTTTACCCCTAGGGTTAACTCTTAACCTAACTCAAATTTTCTTTTTCTTCGTTAAGTTACCCTTTTTCCACAAAGTCAACTTAACTTTAGAATATTATGTTTTTTGGTTAACTTTGTCCCCAATATACCTGCGACTATAGTCTAGTGGGGAAAGCTAGACTACTGAGTCTCTCCAACCCTCTTCATCAAGAGGTGGGGGACATTACATGATCCTACCATTTTCACAGTTTCTTAAACCTAACCAAATCATTTTTAATCTAAGATGTGCTAGGCTTGACTCAATAGCAGTCTTGAGTTGACTTCTAGCGCTAACAGTGGGTATTCCTTGGGTGTTGTTTAAGTATAGAGTCTTATGTATATAACCATGCTAAGCATTATCCTAGAGTCTCATGAAAATGTGATAAGTCCCCCTTAGTTTTTTTTTATTGTTTTGAGTCAATAAAAAAGTTCCCGCAAAAACAAGATTGTTTAATTGTAATTGGTCAATAAGTTAATTAAGTGGTATTATGATGCATTATATGGCTCGTGGGTATTCATTTTTGGACTAAGAATACCCACTTTACATAATTATCCACTTTGTGAGTGAAAACAAGTGATTTTAATCACTCAAAATCAATATCTCTCACAAAAAAGACAAATAAAGACAAAAAATAAAATAAAATAAGCAAGCCTATTATTTAGGAAACATGTCTCGGACATGTTTTCTTTGTGTCTTGAGTGAACTAAAGTGGTGGCACTCTCTCTACAGTTGAGGGTGACATCAATGGTGAGTTAAAGGAGGGTGGAGATCCCAATAATGGGACTCACCCTCTCCCTTCACATGTGGTGCATTTAGGAGGAGGGGTGTCAATCCCAAGAGGGATGACTCACCCTCTCCACCTACCACCTACACTTGGCATTCCCTCATCTCAAACGTGCTAGTTTTAGTGGAGTAAACTCACACTACACAAGGAGAGGAGTTCTAGCGAACTCTCCCTCACTTGTCACTCATCCTCACTCTTCTATGCGCCCTCTTCTACTTGGAGGTGCACCCTAGCTTGGGAATTGTCACCCTAGTTTGTATAAATAAAGGTCGACCCCTCCTCTCTTGATTAGTTGGAGCTTGGGATTTGATGCTTGTGTTGTAACATTGTAATACTCTTTCATATTGGAATAAAGAAGACTTTGGAGGTCAAATTGGTGGATTGTCTAGTGTGTGGATGCATGTGCACATGAGGTGATATTCTATTTCATTTGATTTTATGTTGCGATTTAATTTCGCCTTATAGGAGTATTATTAATCACTAGGGTAGGATTTCTAAGCTAGTTTGATTAGTAATCTTACTATCTATCTATTAAAGAGATTTAAATGCATCATTTGTTTTGGTTAACCAATTGTGTTTTGAAGTCTCTTTTGTAGGTGATACCATCTTCTAACCCTCTTACTTGCAAGTGTTTGAATTAGTTGATACCTCAATTTGGAGATTGGGAGGATCTAGCTTGACTTTTCCTTTTCCTCCAAGTCTTTTGAAGAAGGTCCCTCCTCATTTCACTAAAGAAGGACCCCCATTGGCAAAGGATATTCCAAGACAAGCATGTTCTCTTTCTCCCTCAACAAAAATATTTAATTTCTTGGTTACATATTATCTATATGCAATCATTTGGATATAGTTTCTAAGGCTAAATCTTTAGTTTCCCTTATGCATGCATAGGATTTCTAAATCTGATTTTTATTTAAAGTTTCTATCTAAAGAATCTAGATCTAATTTAGGAAAAGAATCCCTTTTATCAAGTAATTTTCTGAAAATTTTTAAAGGGATAAAAGGTAGTATTTTCTAAGTACTTTCATTGTTTAGAGCTAGCATTTGAGTGCTTTTAATTGACTATTTTAAAACAACAACAAAGATCCTAAGGAAAACAAGCTTTCTAGCTTGATTTCCTTAGTTCCCTTTTGCAATTTTTTGTAGATTTTTAGTTAGAAATTGTTGGGTTTTTATACCGACATCCCAAGACACTTTTAAAGTTTTTTTGAGCATCTTTTGTTTCCATTTGCTTGCTTTTTTGTGCAGGTTTGTGAATAAACAAATGGAAACTCTGCCAAATTTTGATGGATTAGGAGCATCTGGGACCCCCAAAAGCACCCTATACCTTTTAAAACCATTGTAAAAACTGGTTTTCTTTCCGATCCACTTCTATAAGGATAAAAAAAGTCTCACAAAGAAGAGACCCTTGTAATCAAAGCAATAAAGAGTGGGCTACACAACGCCCTATTTGTGTTTCCCCTTGGGGGGGTTGTGTCTTGTGGTTTTGTTGTTGGCTTGGCTCTTTGTCTTTCATTTCAGTTAATAATATTCATCTAAAGATAAAATAAAATAAACACAACAATCATAATCACATTTAGCTTAGATTTCATTTTGGAAAAGTAAAACTTAATTGCTAGTTTAGATTTCCCTTTTCGCAATTTTATCTTTTTTTGGGCAAATAAACCAATCCCCTCAGCTCCTCTGCAAAGAAGTTGGACAGTGTGGACTTATAGTAATTAGAAAACATTTACTTTTCTGTTATTTACATTTCTTGCTAATAAACATGTCCCCTCAGCTCCTCTGCAAAGAGGTTGGACAGTGTGGATAGTAGTAATTAGTCTCACATTTACATTTATTGCATTTTATTTTATTTGGCAAATAAACATGTCCCCTCAGCTCCTCTACAAAAAGGCTGGACAGTGTAGACTTGTTAGGATATTTAGACACTTAGGAGTTAGTTAAGATCTACTTGGTCTAATGTGTCGTTAGGTAAAAGTGTGTTTCTTAGTGTGTTTCTTTAGTGTGCATTAGTATGCATTTGTAGTTAGGAAATCTGATGGTCACGATATGTTCCCGACATAGAGTGATATGATGGTTCATACTCTCCTCGATCTTAACGACCATTGATCCATGGCTTGACACCTGATTGGTCCATGATCTCTATTTAAAGAGCATGGAGGGTCATTTGTCAAATGATCGATTGTGAGAAACTCTCTTGTAAAAACTCTTTGTAATCTTTTTCTTTGCATTAATAAATTGCTCCAAGTGGTCGCGTTGGCTGGGGCAGTGGATGTTTCCCTGTAGGGGTTTTACCATGTGAAAACATCAGTGTATTGATATTTGATCTGGTTATGTGAGTGGTTACTGAAGGTATTCGTCTTCTATTGGAATACATGTGTTGTCAAACATGGTATCAAAGCCTGTTTGAAGACCCGCTCATGTTGTAGATCGAGATCGTGAAGTTGAGTTGTCTCATCTCCATTTTCTGTCATTTTCGTACATTTTCAGGCTGAGAGGACTTTTCCATTGCATCCGGAGCACTCATTTCAGTCAGGAACACTTTTCGTTTCACTCGAAAAGGTTTTTGTTTGCCCAAGATACGACCATTACAATCAGATCCGGAGGTATAAAGCTTGAATACACATTTTTTAAAAAAATTTGCAGAGTAGTATTTTGGTTTTATTTCGGTTTTGTTTTATTTATTTCCGGGTTTCTACTCTTTTAGATATGTGTATTCTCTTTTCCCCGTGCCCTGTGTGATCTCGGAAAATCAGAAACAGATAGGAAAATGTGCATCTTCCGGGTAAGCTAACCAAGATCTAACCCTTGTTGTCATTGAAAAGCGAATTTTTTTTCTTGTATGAAAAGAGTTTTTTTTTAGCACGCTTTCCAAGACCATGTTCAACAACAACAACAACAACAATCCTCCTTCTGAACATTACAATATGTTTTTCTAAATCATTTGGTTAAAAGTTGTCTTATTAAGTAAGAGGTCTTGAGTTCAAGTCTTTCTTTTGTTACCTTTTTTGAAAAAGTTCATGCATTTCACTTCAAGTATAAAAATGAATCACTATAAGTAGCTTTAATATTTTATTTTAGAGTTATTTATTTTGCATGCATCTTTT
>ML833071.1:58210-80346 GCA_009831015.1 Picea engelmannii
TACCCTCCTGCAGACTCTGTATGGACCAAAGAAATGGGGTTGGAGCTTCTTTGCGCCTTTCTCTTAATGGATTCCCATATGTACGGTTAGAGCCTCAAATAAACCAAGTCATCGACCTCAAAGGTGCACTCAACTTTGTGCTTATCTGTCTGTACCTTCTGTTGATTATGTGCCCTCTGTAGGTGATCCTTCAATTCTTTGAGGATGTCCTGACCCTGTTGAATCTAGTCTTGAACCATGGGAGCCTTGTTGTCACCAAAGGCAATCTCTACAAATGAGAGAGGGTCATAGTTGTATAAGGCCCTAAATGGTGACATACCAATGGACATATGATGAGTGGTGTTGTAACAATATTCGCCCAAGTGAATCCATTTGACCCATGTTTTATGTTGTCTCGCCACATAATTCTCGATGTAGCCTTCAACCCATTTGTTGACTATCTCTGTCTGGCCATCCGTCTGTAGGTGATAACTGGTACTAGGTGTCAAGGTCGTACCTACTAGCCTGAAGAGCTCCTGCCAGAAAGTTCTCATGAACCTGCTATCCCTATCACTCACTATGGTTTTGGGCAGCTCGTGCAATCTGAAAACTTCCCTGAAGAATATGTCTGCAACCTGTGCTGCATTGAAATATGTGGCAATGGAAAAAAAGTGTGCAAACTTTGTCAACTTGTCCACTACTACGAAAATGTAGTCCTTTCCCTGAACCTTGGGAAATCCTCTGATGAAATCCATGGATATGCTCTCCCACTTATGCTCCGGAATGGGAAGTGGTTGTAGTAGTCATGTTGAGTGAGTGTGTTCATCTTTGTTGGCTTGGAAAGTGATGCACTCCTTGATGTTGCTCATCACATCTTCCTTTAAACCCTTCCAAGAAAACCTCTTCCGTACCTGTTTGTATGTCTTGACGAACCCTTGGTGCCCTGCCACTGGTGAATCATGGCATGACTATAACACCTTGGCCTTGAAGGTTGATTCAAGAACCAAGAAAATGTGGCCCTTGTAGTAAATGATATCATCCATAATCCAGAAATTGTCATCTAGCACCTGCCCATCTATCAATTCACAAGCAATTTTTTTCTTTGAATATTCCACCAAGAGGCGGGCCTTCTAATCCATTGAAATATCGGTCATGGCATAAACTGATGGTCTTCTAGACAAAGCATCTGCTACCACGTTATTCTTCCCTTTGGCAAATTCTATATCGAAGTTATATACCTGGATTTTTCTCACACATTTTTGTTTCCTTTCATCCAATTCCTTCTAATCTAGGAAGTACTTGAGGCTATTGTGATCTGGCCTTACTACAAATTTTTCCTCAACTAAATATTGTCTGAACTTAGCCAATGCATGCATGATGGCTAGCATTTCTTTGTCATAGATGGTGTAGAGGAGCTTAGGACCTTTCAACTTCCGGCTTTCATAGACAATTGGGTGTTTGTTTTGCATAAGTATTGCTCCAATGCCTTCCCCCAATGCATCACACTCCACTGTGAAGGGTCGATGCATCACACTCCACTGTGAAGGGTTGTGTGAAATCTAGTAGGGCCAATACCGGGCATGTACCCATCACTTTCTTCATTTTTTCAAAGGTGGTCTGTGCTTCTGTGTTCCATTTGAAGGCCCCTTTGTTGGTCAAATCGGTCAAAGGTGCACAAAGTTGAGAAAAATCTTTGACAAACCTCCTGTAATAGCAGCAGATGCCCAAAAACCCCTTCAACTCGGTGATTGTCTTAGGTGTGGGCCAGTTGATGATAGCTTGTATCTTTTCTTAGTGTACTTGTAGCCCCTTCACTCCAATAATGTGTCCTAAATAAAGGACCTCTGTCATCCCAAATTCACATTTGGACTCCTTAGCATATAAGGATTGCTCTTCCATAATAGCCAAAATCTGTTCCACATGCTGAAAGTGCTCCTCCCAAGTCTTGCTATAGATCAATAAATCATCAAAGAAGACTAATACGAACTTCCTTAGATTCTTGTTGAACAAATGATTCGTGCATGATTGGAAGGTGGCTGGTGCATTAGTCAACCCAAAAGGCATGACTAAAAACTCATAGTCTCCATAGTGACACCAGAAAGTAGTCTTGGAAATATCTTGCTCTGTCATCTTTATCTGGTGATAGCCGGAGCGCAAGTCAATCTTAGTGAAATATATTGCCCCATGGAGCTCATCCAATAGCTCATCAATCTGTGGGATGGGATATCTATTTTTGATGGTCTTCTTGTTTAGATCCATGTATTCAATGCACATGCGCATTGTTTTGTCTTTCTTATTCACCAACACTACTGAAGATGCAAAGGGACTGGAACTCAGCCTGATGTGACCCATATCCAACAACTCCTTAATTGTCTTTTCAATTGCGTCCTTGTATTTCTTGGGGTTCCTGTAGGGAGTGGTGATGATAGGTTTCGCACCCTCCTCCAACTCTATGATGTGCTCAAACCCCCTATCTGGTGGTGCCCCTAATGGTATAGGCTCAAAGACCTTGTTGTGCTTATCCATGATTTTCTTGATCTCCGGTGCGTAGTGTGTTTCCCCCTTTTTGTCTACCTTGACTGAAATTCTGCATTCTACTGCATAAGCATTGTCTTCCCTTCGAAATATGGCCTCCATGCGCTTTGTTGTCACCACCGTTGGTGTGTTGCCTGTCATACACCTGAGAACCACATTTTTCTCTGTTTCTTCTATGAAAGACATTTCCATGGTTTTGTAATTTGTGGTGATTGGCCCTAATGTACTAAGTCATTGTACTCTCAGGATGATGTTGGTGTCTGGAAGGTCCATAACATAGAAATCTTGTGCCAAATCATCTCTGCCCACAATAAGTTTCATTCCTGGGATGTACCTATCACAAGGCATGGTGCGTCCACCTGCTACCTCCACACAAAATCCCTCAAACTCCACTGTCGGTATGTGCCTTCTTTGTAGTAAGGTTGAGTCAATGAAATTGTGTGAGGCACCTCCATCAATCAGAACTGAGACCTTCTGCCCCTGTAGCACCCCTCTCATCCTAAAGGTGTTGAATTTAGGTACCTCGCTGATGGATGCAATGTTCACCTTCTCATCTGTTGTAAGGCCATGACTAGCACCTTCCTCTTCTGTTTCTCTTTGGTTTTCGGCCTCCATGTTATGTAGGTGGCCGAAATCTTCATCCTCCTCATCATCTGAGATCACTTCAATGTAGTGGGATTTTCCCTTACCCATGCACTTGTGTGTTGGGTCCCATGGTTCCTTGCAGGTGAAACACAACTGCTTCCTCCTTAATTCCCTCCTAATGGGCTCATCCATCCTACCCCTTCCTCGATCAAACCCCCCTAGGTCTCTCCCTCCTTCGTTCATAGGAGGTCTTTGATCTCTACCCCCTTGATTGGGAGGTCTAGGGGTGAATATTGTCTTGGTTGCCGAACCTAAGTCTTTGGTCTTCCAGATGGCATCATGCCAGTTGGTAGGCTTAAAGGCCTTGAACCAACCCCTGAAGGGTTCCATCAATTCTTCTGTGAAGAGCATCATAAGTCTCGCTTGAGACACATCCTGTACCATCACTACTAGCCTCTGGAACTCTTCTATGTAAGCCTCCAGTGATCATGTCTATCTGAGTTGTGTGAGCTCCCTGAAAGATAGCTCTGGATCCCCCTGGTCAAATCTGTCAATGAGCCTCTGTGTGAACTCTGTGTAGGATGTAATCTGATTGTGACCCAATGTAGTCAACCCATGGTACCACCAATCATGATCCTTTCCATCTAAGTACATGGTGAAAAATTTGATGGCATCCATCTCTCTCATGGGGTTAAGCTGTAAGTAGGTATCCAACTTTGCACCCATGCTTGTGTTGTCACCTTAGCAGATCCATCAAAATAAGGGATTACTATTTTTCCTGCTCTACGCTCCATTTCATAGTTGGGCCTTTGATACTGTTTCGGTTTGCCCTGAAATTTGATCCCACAATAATGATCTAGTGTAACTTGCCTTTGAAACCCCGCACTTAACGCATGATACGCCCTAGCATACTGCTCAAAATTATCCTCAATCTCATCCTCATAGTTGCGTTGTGGCTGAGTATCCAAGAATGTAGGTAGATAGGGCCTAGGGGTGGTCCTACTGTATGTCTGTCCCTGGGGTGCACCTCCTCCATAGCCCTGTCCCTTAGTGCGATAATGGGGGTTGTGCTCTTGATGAGGTCTAGCCCCTCCATGAGATCCACTAGCCTCTCTATTGGCATAAACTTTCGGACCCTTCCCTGCATGAGTCATCTGCATCAGGAGTTGTGACAACCTCTCTTGGCTTTCATTTACCTTTCTCAGAGTCTCTGTCATTTCCACCTGCCCCTTGCATATTGTTTCCTAGTTCTCCTATAGATGATGCACAAGGGTGCTCTGTGTCACGTTTATGGAGTGTTGCAACTCCTTAGCGGACCCTGGTAGAATATGTGGCTCACTGTCTTCACCTGATCCTTCCATTTCGGCCTATGTCTCACTTGTCTGCTTCCTCCATCTGCCCATGTAAATGCCACTAAATTTTTTCATGCGCTAACCCCCACTGCCTAGGAGGATCAACGCTCTGATACCACTGTAATGTTCCTGAGCCAAATTGTTTGCTCGGAACACTAACTGTTTACTATTTTCTATGTTTGTTTATATGTTTGCAGGTGTATCCATAAAGATGTGCATTGACCAATAGATATGAAGCATACAATCATAAACAAGACAAGAGATACAAGAACACCAGTAGAGAACCAACAATGTCAGATCTGACCTTTATTTAGATAGTAAGGAGATCCCGTATACAAGAGATCTTCAGATATGGAAGAAAGCCCCAATAATATCAAAATGGGCTGCCAACCGATACAATAAGAATAACAATACAAATATAAGTGCCTCCCAAAGGTTGTCCGAGAAGAGATCCAAGCGTCCAAAGGCCACCAACAAGAAAGCTCTGACTGAAGATAGGAGAACCCGGTCGATACACTGCAAAACCTCTCCAACTGGTTGAGTTGCGCCCTAGCCTGAATGCTGCCAAACCCTCAAGTTTCGGCCCTCTCTTTCCTGACCTCCAAATCCCTCCAAACTCTCCCATAATGTAGATCGGGCTGATAGAAACCTCCATACCAAGTCTCAAGCTGATCTAAGAAGTCATGTTACTCCAACTAAGCAATCCCTAAAATGGATTGCGCCCCCTAGTTGGATAAAGTCAAGGAGGGTACATTCTCCCCTCTAGGAGCCTCCAAATATCACCAAACTCTACCAAAACGTAGATTGGGCCACTGCTACCAAGATGGTGAAGTCTCAAGCAAATCTATGAAGATCTGAGCCTCCAAACACTGAAAACCACTTTCTGCAATGCGCCCAAAAATAAACTGCAAAGATAAACTCCTCCGGAATGGACCAAGAATGATGCCAAGGACCCTACAAAGAGAATCCAGATGTTGTTTTTCCAAAATACCTCCTCCTTCCTTTAGATCGAACCAATATCTCCAAGGTGGTGCGCCCCCATAGCTGGAAACCCCCCTAGGTTGTGCCCTAGCTTGGAATCTGCCTGTAGAACCAACTTGCAACACTGTAGAATGGTGTGGGAGGATTATTTCACCTTCGGGACCAAGGTTGGATCAAGAAAGGTGGAATCTTTCACCACCGAATTGATCTCTAGGGTTTTAGACTCAAAACCCTCAAAATTGATTGTGCTCAAGAGCTCCAATGCAAATAAGATAATAATCCAGAATGAATAAGGAGTGTGCCCTGCCCTTTCCTTTATAGCTCCAATCTATTCCTCCAATGAGTTAGTTTACCCCTAGGGTTAACTCTTAACCTAACTCAAATTTTCTTTTTCTTCGTTAAGTTACCCTTTTTCCACAAAGTCAACTTAACTTTAGAATATTATGTTTTTTGGTTAACTTTGTCCCCAATATACCTGCGACTATAGTCTAGTGGGGAAAGCTAGACTACTGAGTCTCTCCAACCCTCTTCATCAAGAGGTGGGGGACATTACATGATCCTACCATTTTCACAGTTTCTTAAACCTAACCAAATCATTTTTAATCTAAGATGTGCTAGGCTTGACTCAATAGCAGTCTTGAGTTGACTTCTAGCGCTAACAGTGGGTATTCCTTGGGTGTTGTTTAAGTATAGAGTCTTATGTATATAACCATGCTAAGCATTATCCTAGAGTCTCATGAAAATGTGATAAGTCCCCCTTAGTTTTTTTTTATTGTTTTGAGTCAATAAAAAAGTTCCCGCAAAAACAAGATTGTTTAATTGTAATTGGTCAATAAGTTAATTAAGTGGTATTATGATGCATTATATGGCTCGTGGGTATTCATTTTTGGACTAAGAATACCCACTTTACATAATTATCCACTTTGTGAGTGAAAACAAGTGATTTTAATCACTCAAAATCAATATCTCTCACAAAAAAGACAAATAAAGACAAAAAATAAAATAAAATAAGCAAGCCTATTATTTAGGAAACATGTCTCGGACATGTTTTCTTTGTGTCTTGAGTGAACTAAAGTGGTGGCACTCTCTCTACAGTTGAGGGTGACATCAATGGTGAGTTAAAGGAGGGTGGAGATCCCAATAATGGGACTCACCCTCTCCCTTCACATGTGGTGCATTTAGGAGGAGGGGTGTCAATCCCAAGAGGGATGACTCACCCTCTCCACCTACCACCTACACTTGGCATTCCCTCATCTCAAACGTGCTAGTTTTAGTGGAGTAAACTCACACTACACAAGGAGAGGAGTTCTAGCGAACTCTCCCTCACTTGTCACTCATCCTCACTCTTCTATGCGCCCTCTTCTACTTGGAGGTGCACCCTAGCTTGGGAATTGTCACCCTAGTTTGTATAAATAAAGGTCGACCCCTCCTCTCTTGATTAGTTGGAGCTTGGGATTTGATGCTTGTGTTGTAACATTGTAATACTCTTTCATATTGGAATAAAGAAGACTTTGGAGGTCAAATTGGTGGATTGTCTAGTGTGTGGATGCATGTGCACATGAGGTGATATTCTATTTCATTTGATTTTATGTTGCGATTTAATTTCGCCTTATAGGAGTATTATTAATCACTAGGGTAGGATTTCTAAGCTAGTTTGATTAGTAATCTTACTATCTATCTATTAAAGAGATTTAAATGCATCATTTGTTTTGGTTAACCAATTGTGTTTTGAAGTCTCTTTTGTAGGTGATACCATCTTCTAACCCTCTTACTTGCAAGTGTTTGAATTAGTTGATACCTCAATTTGGAGATTGGGAGGATCTAGCTTGACTTTTCCTTTTCCTCCAAGTCTTTTGAAGAAGGTCCCTCCTCATTTCACTAAAGAAGGACCCCCATTGGCAAAGGATATTCCAAGACAAGCATGTTCTCTTTCTCCCTCAACAAAAATATTTAATTTCTTGGTTACATATTATCTATATGCAATCATTTGGATATAGTTTCTAAGGCTAAATCTTTAGTTTCCCTTATGCATGCATAGGATTTCTAAATCTGATTTTTATTTAAAGTTTCTATCTAAAGAATCTAGATCTAATTTAGGAAAAGAATCCCTTTTATCAAGTAATTTTCTGAAAATTTTTAAAGGGATAAAAGGTAGTATTTTCTAAGTACTTTCATTGTTTAGAGCTAGCATTTGAGTGCTTTTAATTGACTATTTTAAAACAACAACAAAGATCCTAAGGAAAACAAGCTTTCTAGCTTGATTTCCTTAGTTCCCTTTTGCAATTTTTTGTAGATTTTTAGTTAGAAATTGTTGGGTTTTTATACCGACATCCCAAGACACTTTTAAAGTTTTTTTGAGCATCTTTTGTTTCCATTTGCTTGCTTTTTTGTGCAGGTTTGTGAATAAACAAATGGAAACTCTGCCAAATTTTGATGGATTAGGAGCATCTGGGACCCCCAAAAGCACCCTATACCTTTTAAAACCATTGTAAAAACTGGTTTTCTTTCCGATCCACTTCTATAAGGATAAAAAAAGTCTCACAAAGAAGAGACCCTTGTAATCAAAGCAATAAAGAGTGGGCTACACAACGCCCTATTTGTGTTTCCCCTTGGGGGGGTTGTGTCTTGTGGTTTTGTTGTTGGCTTGGCTCTTTGTCTTTCATTTCAGTTAATAATATTCATCTAAAGATAAAATAAAATAAACACAACAATCATAATCACATTTAGCTTAGATTTCATTTTGGAAAAGTAAAACTTAATTGCTAGTTTAGATTTCCCTTTTCGCAATTTTATCTTTTTTTGGGCAAATAAACCAATCCCCTCAGCTCCTCTGCAAAGAAGTTGGACAGTGTGGACTTATAGTAATTAGAAAACATTTACTTTTCTGTTATTTACATTTCTTGCTAATAAACATGTCCCCTCAGCTCCTCTGCAAAGAGGTTGGACAGTGTGGATAGTAGTAATTAGTCTCACATTTACATTTATTGCATTTTATTTTATTTGGCAAATAAACATGTCCCCTCAGCTCCTCTACAAAAAGGCTGGACAGTGTAGACTTGTTAGGATATTTAGACACTTAGGAGTTAGTTAAGATCTACTTGGTCTAATGTGTCGTTAGGTAAAAGTGTGTTTCTTAGTGTGTTTCTTTAGTGTGCATTAGTATGCATTTGTAGTTAGGAAATCTGATGGTCACGATATGTTCCCGACATAGAGTGATATGATGGTTCATACTCTCCTCGATCTTAACGACCATTGATCCATGGCTTGACACCTGATTGGTCCATGATCTCTATTTAAAGAGCATGGAGGGTCATTTGTCAAATGATCGATTGTGAGAAACTCTCTTGTAAAAACTCTTTGTAATCTTTTTCTTTGCATTAATAAATTGCTCCAAGTGGTCGCGTTGGCTGGGGCAGTGGATGTTTCCCTGTAGGGGTTTTACCATGTGAAAACATCAGTGTATTGATATTTGATCTGGTTATGTGAGTGGTTACTGAAGGTATTCGTCTTCTATTGGAATACATGTGTTGTCAAACATGGTATCAAAGCCTGTTTGAAGACCCGCTCATGTTGTAGATCGAGATCGTGAAGTTGAGTTGTCTCATCTCCATTTTCTGTCATTTTCGTACATTTTCAGGCTGAGAGGACTTTTCCATTGCATCCGGAGCACTCATTTCAGTCAGGAACACTTTTCGTTTCACTCGAAAAGGTTTTTGTTTGCCCAAGATACGACCATTACAATCAGATCCGGAGGTATAAAGCTTGAATACACATTTTTTAAAAAAATTTGCAGAGTAGTATTTTGGTTTTATTTCGGTTTTGTTTTATTTATTTCCGGGTTTCTACTCTTTTAGATATGTGTATTCTCTTTTCCCCGTGCCCTGTGTGATCTCGGAAAATCAGAAACAGATAGGAAAATGTGCATCTTCCGGGTAAGCTAACCAAGATCTAACCCTTGTTGTCATTGAAAAGCGAATTTTTTTTCTTGTATGAAAAGAGTTTTTTTTTAGCACGCTTTCCAAGACCATGTTCAACAACAACAACAACAACAATCCTCCTTCTGAACATTACAATATGTTTTTCTAAATCATTTGGTTAAAAGTTGTCTTATTAAGTAAGAGGTCTTGAGTTCAAGTCTTTCTTTTGTTACCTTTTTTGAAAAAGTTCATGCATTTCACTTCAAGTATAAAAATGAATCACTATAAGTAGCTTTAATATTTTATTTTAGAGTTATTTATTTTGCATGCATCTTTTCTGTTATAAAGTAACTTCATTGTAAAAGTGATCCCCACTTCTCTTTATAAAAGTGGGTCACTTCATAAAGCAACTTACACAATCACATGGTCATTTGGTTATCGATTGTGCCTTTTTTAAAAAGGGCATAACTCTAACATCGGAAGTTCGTTTCCAGTGCCGTTTTTTTTAAAACCACATAACTTTTCGAGCTCTTTCCATCTAGATCATCAATTTCAGTTTTTAAATCCACATTATTTGTATATTTAATATGGCTTCTACAAGTACTGTCTTTCTTACCAACAACAACTACTTCCAATGGAAATCTCATATGGAAGATTTATTAAGTAAAGTCTTGTATCGGATTACCTTGGGAAAGAAAAAAACACCCACTGATGTTGATAAGAAATCCAAGTGGGATAATAGGAATGACGAAGCACGTGGACTAATCAGAATTTCCATCTCTCATAATTTAAGGTACCACCTGCAAGATATTGATGACCCCAAAGAAGCTTGGAACACGATTGAATCTGTGTTTGGTAAAATCAATATTATTCAAGCACAACAGTTATAAAATAAAATACTGACATTGAGTCCAAATGATTTTTCTTGCCTTGGAGACTATCTATCTAGGTTTAAAACACTCAGAATTTTATGTCAAGAATGTAAGATAAAGATGTAGGAAGAGTGTTGCATATATCTTATTCTTTCTAAGCTAGGTAGTGCATATTTTGTGTTTGTATCTACCTTTTATGCCATGAGAGAGGCTCTAGGGGAAGAAGCTTATGAAAAAACCACTCTTGAGTCCTTTTGTGCTTCTTTGATTCAAGAGGAAGATAAGCTTGTACAATTTGGAGTGACCAACATTGCAGGTCCCTCCAACAAAACCTTAGTTACCCAGTAGAAAGATAAACCCAAGTATCCCAAGAAGCAACATCCTCGCTACAACAACAAACAAAATAAGGGTCCCAAACGTGCTCAGACAGTTTCATCTCCCACTGGTGACAAATGAGCAAAATATAAAAGTAAGAATACTAACAGACATTGCAACTTTTGTGATAAAGATGGTCATGATGAGTCCAAATGTTTCAAGAAGATGGCATATTTAGAAGCAACGATGAAGAAGCACAACATCATTATTGACTCTACTTCTTCTTCTCATGGACATGCACTTTTTGCTTATGGTTTCTCCTTCAATTCAAATTCTACTACTACTTCTTCTTCTGATGAGTGGTTTATTGATTCAGGAACATTTTATCATATGGCTAAGGATAAAGCCATATTTTGTGCTCTAAATGAATGTAACACCAAGAAAATATTTGTTGGTGATGATAGAGCTCTTAGTGTTGTAGGATCTAGAACAGTTCAAGTAGATAATGATCATTTCAATGATGTATTATGTGTTCCAAGTCTTTCTTGTAACCTTGTATCAGTATATCAAATCACTCATTTAGGTGAAGGTAAAATCGTCGAGTTTTCACCTCATCAAGTTGTAATCAAGGATCTAAAAGATCTTAAGCATGTTCTTGCAACTGGAATTGCTGATGATATTACCAGGTTGTACAAGTTTGACAACTTTGGGTCATCAACTTTTTCATCAGTTTTTGTTGCTCACAGCGATGACTTGAGCAAAATTTGGCATGAGCGGTTTGGTCATCTAAACTATTGCTCATTGCAACAACTATGTAATCAACAGATGGTGACTGGTCTTCCTCTTGTTTCATGCAGAGATGGTGTTTGTGCCGGTTGTGTTCTCGGCAAACATCATCAGGACAGTTTTGACAAACATGCCTCTTGGCACGCCTTGGGCCCTTTACAGCTTGTTCACAATGATTTGTGTGGTCCACTTTCTTCTCCTTCCTTTTCTGGGTGCAAGTATTTCTTAACTTTCATTGATGAGTTTTTCAAACGTACTTGGGTTTACTTCTTAAAACTTAAGAGCAGAGTTTTTGACAAGTTTTTGGCCTACAAGGCTCTTGTAGAAAAACAATTTGGACATCAAATTCAAAAGTTAAGAACAAATAATGGAGGCGAATATGTGAACAATAATTTTACAAGTTATTGCACTACACAGGGCATCCAAATGCAACACACTGTTCCATATACACCACAACAAAATGGTGTTGTTGAACGAAAGAACCACACTTTAAAAGAAATGGAAAATTATATGATCCAATCTAAGGGATTAAGTCTAAAGTATTGGGCGGAAGCGATCAACTGTGAAAATTACATAGTCAATCACACTCCCACAAAAGCTCTTAAAAATATAACACCGAAAGAAGCTTGGACTAAAATTAAACCAGATGTAAGTCACTTCCATGTATTTGGCAATATAGCATGGGCTCACATTCCTAATGAGAAAAGGAAAGCATTGCAGCCTAAAAGTGAGAATTATATATTTATTGGTTATTCTGAAGATGTCAAAGGTTATAGACTTTTTCAACCACATTGTAATGAAATTATTCTTAGAAGAGATGTTAAATTTGATGAAAATCTCTTGGCCTGCGAACCTAATTCGGCGGTTGTGCCTTCTTCGGCCTGCAAGACATCTTCGGCGTTTGTGCCTTCTTCTATTCCTATTCTGATTTCTTCTTCAGATGATGAAAGTGAGGATGATAATCCACCTCTGCCTGCTGACATTCCTCCAGATGAGTCCTTTGAACCTGAACAAGCACCAGTTCCACCGCTTCCTAGATGGATTTGTTCAACACGAGAAGTAGTTGGTGATCTTGTCAGTGATCCTTCAGATCAGCGTTGAACACGTTCATAGTTCCAACAAGCCTCTTCTCTTCTGGCTCAAGTTTCAGAGACTCACGATCCAGAGACATTTGCAGAAGCTTCAGGTCATCCAGATTGGGATACAACAATGAATGAAGAGTATCGTTCTTTAATGGAAAACAATACTTGGGATCTTGTACCTCTTCCAAAAGGAAGAAAACTTGTCATATGTAAATGGGTCTATAGAATTAAGTATGCATCAGATGGAAGTGTCGAAAGACACAAGGCTCAGTTAGTTGCCAAAGGATTTTCCCAAGTTGAAGGAATTGACTATAATGAAACCTTTTCCCTTGTAGCCAAAATGAATTCCATCCGCCTTGTTCTTGCCCTTTCCGCCTCACATAAATGGGAGGTCCATCAAATGGATGTTAAATTTTCCTTCTTGCATGGAAATTTGAAAGAAGAAATCTACATGGAACAACCTCCTGGAGATGTCCAAAATGACTCTAGCCTTGTTTGTCACCTCAAGAAATCTCTTTACGGTCTCAAGCAAGCTCCCCGAGCTTGGTATGCCAAAATGGACAGCTTTCTTATTGCTACTAGATTATTTAGATGCCATTCTGACCCTAATGTATATACCAAGAAAGTAGGAAGCCATCTCATAATCCTTGTCCTTTATGTTGACGACCTTATCCTTATTGATAGTGACCCAAAACTTTTAAACCATGTGAAAAGCAACCTTAAGAAGAAATTTGAAATGACCGACTTAGGCTTTTTGCACTATTTCCTTGGCCTCCAAGTTTTGCAAACCAATGAAGGATTTTTTCTTTCCCAGTCTAAGTATGCTTGTGACCTTCTTCGTCACTTTCACATGGATTATTGTAAACCAACCCCTTCTCCCTTTCAGTCTGGAGTCAAGCTTACTGCCACTTGTACTTCTCCTGAAGTTGATGCCACCATGTATCGTCGGTTAGTTGGTAGCCTCTTATACTTGACTCATACCCGTCCTGATCTTTCCTTTGTTTTTGGTCTTGTTGCTCGGTATATGCAAACACCCCATGAAAGCCATTGGAAAGCGGATAAAAGGATACTTCGCTATGTCTGTGGTACAATTCAGTTCGGGATACATTACAGTTCAGGAGGGACTCCTTTATTAGTTGGTTTCACTGATTCAGATTGGGTCGACGACCCTGATGATCGGAAGTCTACTACAGGTTATGTTTTCAGCCTTGGTTAAGGACCTGTCACTTGACCCTGTAAGAAACAACAGGCTATTGCATTTTCTTCAGTAGAAGCAGAGTATCGATCAGCGGTAAATGCAATTCAAGAAGCCTTGTGGCTTCGACAGATCCTTTCAGAGTTTGGATTCAAGCAACAGCATCCGACCAGCCTTTGGTGTGACAATCAAAGTGACATCAAGCTCGCCAAAGACCCAGTTCAACATCAGTGCAGCAAGCACATCGAGCTACACATGCACTTCATTAGAAAAATCATTCATGATCAAGTTATTCAAGTGCTTTTTTGCCCCTACAGAAGATCAAGTTGCAGACATTTTCACAAAGTCTCTTACAGAAGTGAAGTTCTCCAAACTTCGATCTATGTTAGGAGTTCATGAAGTTGTCATTAAGGGGGGATAAGCTCTAATGCCTCCTTCCTTCTCCTATTGTGTCACTATTGTAAATCCTTCAATCCTATCCCAAGTTGTTCTTAAGGGGGGATGTTAGGATATTTAGACACTTAGGAGTTAGTTAATATCTACTTGGTCTAATGTGTTGTTAGGTAAAATTTTGTTTCTTAGTGTGTTTCTTTAGTATGCATTAATATGCATTTGTAGTTAGGAAATTCGGCGGTCACGATATGTTCCCGACATAGAGTGATCTGACAGATCATACTCTCCTCGATCTTAACAGCCATTGATTTGTGTCTTAACACCCGGTTGGTCCATGATCTCTATTTAAAGAGCATGGAGGGTCATTTGTTGAATGATCGATTGTGAGAAACTCTCTTGTAAAATCTTTCTGTAATCTTTTTCTTTGCATTAATAAACTGCTCCAAGTGGCCACGCTGGGTGGGGCCGTGGTTGTTTCCCCGTAGGGGTTTTACCATGTGAAAACATCGGTGTGTTGATCTTTGATCTGGTTATGTGAGTGGTTACTGAAGGTGTTCATCCTCTGTTGGAATACCTGTGTTGTCGAACAAGACTCGGATTAATTAGAAAACATTTACTTTCAACATTTTACTTTCAAGTCTTTATTTTCTTGCAATAAATGAACTCGTCCCCTCAGCTCCTCTGAAAAGAGGTTGGACATTGTGGACTTAGTAATAATTAGGGAAATCTCAAAAGAAAACTATTGCTTGGTGTGGAAACTGCCTAAAGGGAGTGTGTGAAGTTAAGCAAGCCCTCTTGGGACATAGTTTCCCACCCGTTTTTGGACATTCAACACCTTTAGTGAGTTTGTTGGTGAAACCATTGGGTTTCGACAAACTCTCCGCAAATTTCCACTCTAAAGGGATAGTCTCTCTAAAGACCATGTTATCTCCTAGCCTAGGGATAACTAAGGAGATCATGTCTCAAGGCCCACAAGTCCTAGACATGGAGTACCAAGAGCCAGACGATTTGAGCATGGCCCCGGAGGTCCCCTCTTTTCATCAGTGCAATCCACTTATCACCAGCAGCAGTATCCATCACACCATCTTGGTCTTGAAGTAACGGTGAGTCTTGCTCCATGAGGTAATGAGTCTTGGTATCATGGTATGTATCACTCTGATTTTTTAAGAACTTGAATATGTTGTATTCAATCTTTCTTCATTTCATGGCGCTTGCTTGGAAATTATGCTCTTTGCCTCGTTCACACCTGGAAGGGTGACATTGTGTCATAGTAAGTTGATTTCCCTTTAGGATGGGTTTCTACTGGGTGGATCTGTGAAAAGTCATCGTTCATTTCCTCCATACTTACCATTTTCCATCTTTATTCCTTTCATCTCCCCTATCCTTGTTTGGGAATTGTGATTGGCTACACTAGGAAGGGTTGTACCTTACCTTGTGGGAAGAAGGGGCTAAAGGCCCAAAGGGTAAAAGTAGCTATAAAGAGTTAAAATCCAATGTTGAAACCTTCGAGATGCTTCGCCTAGGGATCCCTGAGAAAGCAGTGAAAATCTTCTCAGTAAGAAAAGGGTACCCATAAGATAACATAAACACTCAAGGTATCAGTTGATGGATGGGGGGTCTCATCACAAGCCAACCTATTATGCCCATGGGCATGTAATGGTATGCCACTACCACCTATCTGGTCACCAAGCCAGGGTAGCAGCTCTTGGTGACATAGCCAAGAGAAAGGGGGTCTCATCACGAGACAGCCTTCTCATTTCCATGAAATTCCCTTGAAGCACAAGACCAAAAGACCAAAAGAAAAAAAGCTAAGAGTAAAAGGAAATGAATGGGCTAGGAAACAATTTCATTTATGACAAGGTGAAAATCTCCCTTTATAAAGGCACCCACAGGTAAGATTTTACATTTCCCTGTTATTACATGCACCCCATGCCACCTCATACACTTACATGACTTGGATTAGATCCCACCTGGGAAACACCCCAAACTTAAGAGAGGTTAGCCCAATAGGACACCATGAGATCTTCTCCAAACCTAACTTGTCAAATTGCATAACGTCTTTGAGCATTTGTCTGGGTTAAGGGGGGTTTGATGCACATGTTTGGGTAATTTAATTATTAGATGTGATTTACATGCTATGATCCATGGAGGGCGTACTTGTTGTTGTTGTAGGACCTTTCCCGATGGACAGGTACACATGAGGGATGATTAGATTGGACCTTCATGGGGGCTTAAATCCCACAGATGGATGTTACAAACCCATCCAGGGGTAAGAAGAAATTGAAGACTTGCACTAGCAAAAAGAAGGACATTGCCTTTGGAGGCACCCTGGAAGACCTAGACCTAGGGGGACCTTGCTCTTCCGCATGGACGTTATCCCTTGAGGGCCTTGGACATCACCATCATAACCCTAAGACGTCATCCAGAGATAGGGTTTTCATTTTGGAGGCATTTACGATCCTATTGGCACGTGTGGGCATCATCTGGGGCTTCTAGAGGCCGAGCGTCCCACATTTCTGGCTCAACGTTCCACCTATGGGCCTCAACGTCACCCTAGAAGGGCATGATGTCACCCTTGGAGGTGTCTTTAGATGCAAATTAATTTTAATTATGTCACATTTGAATTTTATTGTAAAATGGCCAGATCGACTTTATTTTGACCTAAAACTAATTAAAGGTCAAAAGTTTTGTATAAATAAATATAAAGTACTCTCATTTTAGACATCACAACTTGTCATACAAGACAAGAGGTCTGAAATTTGCGCTCTAGTGAGGGCTATTGGCTGAAATTGTGAGGTGCACTCTTGTATAAGGCTATTTTTTGCAACTTGGATCAATCTTGGAAGTTTTTATGGTGATCTTGCATGGTATTCTCATGATTATTCTTGGTGCAAGTAAGTAAAATCTACATTTTTTTTCATCTATTGAATGGTTTGTGTATGGTTTTATTTGTTCATACAAGATTATGAAATTGCATGGTATACTCGATGCTTGAAGTAAGGAGCTTAAATTTCTATTTTCTTACTTTCTATTTGTCAAGTTTTTCATTGAATTGATCTAGTGACTAGTGAAACCCTAGAGCCCTAACTTCCTAGCACTCTAAGGATTTTGACTTAGTTATCTTTGCATAAGTTTTACTCCATAAGAATCCTAAGGAGAACAAGTTGTTGGGGCCTAGAATTGCCTACACCCTAGCATCTTGTCTCTTGAGATCAATGCATATGGGGACTTAAGTTACTACTTCTCCTATGCATTTTGCCTCTTAGACTTTTTTTCATTTTCATAAATTGATTTGCAGCCTTAGAACAAGTCGTCCACTTTGACTCCATAAGCCCTAAAAGACACTAGCTCTTTCTTCTTTCTTGTTGAAGGATTGATCAAACACTCAAACACTTTTCTCCTAAGATTTTACTAACTATCTGTAACCCTAGTTTAGCCTAGATCACTAAATTATTTGTTGTTGTTATAAATGTTTTCTACATCCATCTAATTGCAACAATTTTTTTCCATACTCAACATTAATTGTTAGCTAACCATTTCAGAAATTGCTTGTGACAAGTTATTTGTTAATGTTTAAGCCATTATTATAGATGTTTGCATTTCATTAGATAACAATAGCATAATCCAAGATCACTGAGAAATACACAATCACAAGAGACACAACATTTATCCTGGGAAACCCTATAGGGGAAGAAAACCCAGCAAAACTTCCTTAATATAGATAGCCAATACAATGCCAAGAGATCTCTATGCTAAAACAGAAAGTCCTCTCCAAGATATGCGCCACTCTCTCTCTCCTTTGTCGATAACAGATCAGAACTTGTCTCTCAAACTGAGTAAGTGAGTTATGTTCAAATGAGGCGCTAGCCTCCTTTATTTATACAAGTTCTGGCACGTGTGAAGTGTCTCTTCACTGGTAGGGCCGACTTCTCAATCTGGGTGGGTAAACCCACCTTTATTATATTTCTGGGTCTCTTAATTAATTGTTGGGGCCGACTTCTTATTCTGCCTATTACAATTGTCTTTTGACCAATCCGTAAAAGGGGATTTGGTCCTATTACAATAACTGACACGATCAATCCACAATGGGGATTGATCCTATGAATAATATATCAATAATAATAAGAATACTCTTTGTAGTTACAATATTTCAACACTCCCCCTTAACAAGAAGGGTATTTTTCAGCATCATCATGCGAGAGAGAGAGGACAACATCATCAACAACATCAAATGGAAGGACAACATCATCAATATCATCTTGGCTGGCGTATATATAAATCATCGGAAGTTTTCTTCATCGACAACATCGTCATTCTCGAAAGAATGCCATCATCATCTACATCAATATGTATCAGTATAAAAATGATACATCATCATAGCACTAGGTTGGTCCATCATAGTACTAAATTGGCTCTATGTCACAACTGTTAAGCTGGTAGCTCAGTGTAAGTCACATCTTGCTTTACGTCTAACAACTAGGTCAGAATCAAGGTATACATCATCTTTCTTTACGTCTAACAATTGGGTCAGAAGCAAGGAACACATCATCTTGCTTTACATCTAACAACTAGGTCAGAAGCAAGGAGTCATCTTGCTTTGCGTCTAACAGCGAGGTCAGAGGCAAGGAACACACACATCATCTTGATTTACGTCTAACAGCGAGGTCAGAAGCAAGGAGTCATCTTGCTTTACGTCTAACAGCGAGGTCAAAAGCAAGGAACACACACATCATCTTTCTTTACGTCTAACAATGAGGTCAGAAGAAAGGAGTCATCTTGCTTTACATCTAACAGTAAGGTCAGAAGCAAGGAACACACACATCATCTTGATTTACGTCTAACAGCGAGGTCAGAAGCAAGGAATCATCTTGCTTTACGTCTAATAGTGAGGTCAGAAGCAAGGAACACACACATCATCTTGCTTTACGTCTAACAGCGAGGTCAGAAGCAAGGAATCATCTTGCTTTATGTCTAATAGCGAGGTCAAAAGCAAGGAACACACACATCATCTTGCTTTATGTCTAACAGTGAGGTCAGAAGCAAGGAATCATATATACTCCCCCTTTCAGGGAGGGTCCTTTCCGACTATACCAAGCTTATCTCGAAAGTGTTCAAACTTTACACGAGATAGAGGTTTGGTCAACACATCAGCAACCTGTTCATCCGTGCTAATGTACTGGAGCTTCAAGGCTCCTCTCTGTACCATGTCATGGATGTAATGATAGTGGATCTCTATGTGCTTCGACCTGTCATGGAATACAAGATTCTCTGTCATCTTTATGCAGCTCTGGTTGTCACATAGAATCAAGGTTGCTCTCATCTCCAAATCAAATAGGTCGGTCAGCAACTTTCGAAGCCATATAGTTTCACAGCTAGCAAAACATGCAACAATGTACTCTGCTTCCGTTGTGCTGAGAGAAATACTGGATTGCTTCCTACTCTGCCACAAAATCATAGCTGATCCCAAACTGAAACAACATCCAGAAGTGCTTTTTTTGTCAGCAACGCTTCCTACCCAATCTGAATCAGTGTATCCACTCAATGTGAAATTATGATCTCCGTCATAACTGAGACCACAATCTAATGTACCTTTAACGTACCTCATCACATGTTTTGCAGCCACTAGGTGAACATGTCTGGGTTCTACCAGAAACTAACTCATGGTGTTCACAGCAAAACAAATGTCTGGTCTGGTGTTCGTCAGGTACATCAGCGATCCAATAATCTGTCTGTACAGTGTGGCATCTATCAAGTCTGACGAAGTGTCGACTAGCAGCTTCAGCTTCGCTTCCATGGGTGTATTCATGGGATTGCATTCCAGCATGTCGAATCTCTTTAAGATTTCGACCGTGTACTTCCCTTGGTTAAGGAAGATCCTCTCAGGACTCTGCCATACCTCAAGACCTAAGAAGTAATGCATTAGGCCGAGGTCTTTCATTTCAAATTCCGAGGCAAGTCTCTTTTTACATTTAGCGATGAGCTTTTCTTCTCCAGTTAAGAATAAGTCATCCACATATAGCAGCAAGATTACTGGCTCATTATCCATAATTTTGAAGTAGAGATTTGAGTCTGCTTTACTCTTGGTAAATCCTAAGCTCGTCAAGAAACTGTCTATACAACCATACCAAGCTCTAGGAGCTTGCTTCAATCCGTATAAGGATTTCTTCAATCTGCAGACATGAGACTTCCTGTCTTCAACCTCAAATCCTTGAGGTTGCTCTATATACACTTCCTCTTCGATAACACCATTCAGGAAAGTTGTCTTCACGTTCATCTGGTGCAACTTCCATTTCATCTTAGATGCAAGAGTTATGATGGTCCTGATCGAAGTGTATCTGGGCACAGGAGCGAATGTCTCTTCATAGTCAATGCCTTCCTTCTGGGAAAAGCCACGAGCGACAAATCTTTCTTTATACTTCTCAATACTTCCATCAGTAGCATGTTTTATTTTGAAGAGCCATCTGGAGGATACCACATCTTTATTCTTCGGTCTGGGAACTATTTCCCATACTTAGTTCTTCATTATGGATTGGTATTCCTCTGTCATGGCATCTGCCCATTCTTTTCTTTGAATGGCTTCTTCAAAGCAAGGAGGCTCCTCTTCTAGGAGATCACACATCAAAGCCATATAACTGGAGAATGGCTTTGGTCTTTTCACCTGTCTCGTAGTTCCTTCGGGAACACCATATTTCTCTCCATCTTGAATAAGCTCTCTAGCCCAAGCTAGCTTTCTTTTATGGAGGATCTCCAGCTGAGGAGGTTCTTGCACTTCTACTATATCATGGTCTTCTAGAAGTTCCTCATCAGGGGAAGTTACGACTTCCCTCTCTGGTTCTGCAGCTCTGGGAACCTCCTTCATTGCAGTATTGGGGATTATGGGTTCCTCTTCATATACCTCTTCAAGCTGACACAGTTTAGATTTCTTGAGCACTGCATCTTCATCAAATATCACATCCCTGTTGATCTCAATGTGGTGTTGACCTGGTATATAGATTCTGAAGGCCTTGGATACCTCACAGTATCCCACAAATATTCCCTTCTTTCCTGAAGGGTCCAGCTTGTTTCTCTTTTCTTTAGGTATATGAATAAAAACTGGACATCCAAATATTTTGAGATGGCTTACCTCTGGCTTCTTTCCGGTGAACATCTCTTATGGTGTCTTGAGCCCAAGTGCACTATGGGGCAATCAGTTCTACACATAAACAGTTGCCATTGCTGCTTCTTCACATAAGCACATAGGAAGATCTTGATCATGGATCATAGTCTTCACAGCTTCCAGTATGGTTATGTTCTTCCGTTCAGCTACATCATTTTGTTGGGAATCTTGATCCCAACATCTTTGCAAAATTTCACGAACTCTTTTGAGGTATATTCTCCTACATTATCTGACCTGAGTATCTTAATCTTCCTTACAGAAAGGTTCTCTATCAAGGCTTTGAATTCCTTGAACTTGTTGAACACTTCAAATATATCCAGGTCTTTACGAGAATAATCATCAATGAATGATACATAGTATACATACCCACTAATGGAGGATGATGGCATTGGGCCACATACATCTGAATGAATGAGTTCTAGGACTCCTTCTGCCTTGTTGTCCCTTTTCGGAAACGGGTTCTTAATGTTCTTCCCTTGTGCACATCCATTGCATACGCCTTCATGGTCACCTATGAGTTCTGGTAAACCTGTGACCTCTTTGCATATGTATGGTAGTGCCTTGTAGTTGATGTGAGCTAATCTTCTATGCCAAGATTCTTCAATGGCATGGGTCATGGCAACTTCTGAGTGACCCTTTAGCTCATGCAAGTCACCTTCTTCTCCTCCAATGATGATTGCTTCATTTATGGTCTCTTCTTTAGCATGTTTCCTTCTGTAACCTTCACTATAGCTTCCTCAGGGTTATTACATGTGACCTGGAGCAAGGTCAACAAAGCAACAAGCAAGAATAATATCCCTCTGATAATGTAAAGAAATAGCATGAACAATCATCACTATAGCTCATTTAGAGCTATCACTTATAATTTATCTGAAGCAAAGATTAAAGGTAAGGAATACAATACGAAATGAGGTCAACACTCTCATAGTGTTGTGATCAAGCATTCTTCCATGGCAACCTGGAACTAACACACGAGGTTTCTCCTAGA
>ML833071.1:81395-94936 GCA_009831015.1 Picea engelmannii
ACAACATTTATCCTGGGAAACCCTCTAGGGGAAGAAAACCCAACAAAACTTCCTTAATATAGATAGCCAATACAATGCCAAGAGATCTCTATGCTAAAACATAAAGTCCTCTCCAAGATATGTGCCACTCTCTCTCTCCTTTGTCGGTAATAGATTAGAACTTGTCTCTCAAACTGAGCAAGTGAGTTATGTTCAAATGAGGCGCTAGCCTCCTTTATTTATACAAGTTCTGGTACGTGTGAAGTGTCTCTTCACTGGCAGGGCCGACTTCTCAATCTGGGTGGGTAAACCCACCTTTATTATATTTCTGGGTCTCTTAATTAATTGTTGGGGCCGACTTCTTATTCTGCCTATTACAATTGTCTTTTGACCAATCCGCAAAAGGGGATTTGGTCCTATTGCAATAACCGACACGATCAATCCACAATGGGGATTGATCCTATGAATAATATATCAATAATAATAAGAATACTCTTTGCAGTTACAATATTTCAACATTATTATCATTCTACATAGTCAATGCTATCTTTTCATTGTCTTTTCAATCTTTTCTGAGGAGTATTTGTTGCAACTGTTACATTTTATCAATTATTGTTGTAAACTTATTAATTGCTGCAATTTCATATCAGCTAGCACTTATTGTCATTGTCTATTGTCTACTAAGGTATTATTATCATATTTGTACTTGGAATTATTGTATATGCATGTTATATTGTCTTGTTCTGGGAAGGTACATCAAGCACGTCATTAACCTCATCTTTTAGACACATACTTAGTAACTTTGGTAACCAATGAGAGGGGGGGGGGGAATATATCTTGACCATAACCCTAATTTTCCAACCCTTTAGGTTACCGGGGACACCTCCCCTGGGGTAGACCCTACCTATCCCTAAAAAGTGGGGATTTCCTATTAAGGTGATAGTGATAGAATATTTTGTTAGTTATGCCAATCTCCCTTACTTGCCTTGGGCTTTGGGCAAGCACAAATTGCGCGATAACAGGCCACATTTTTAAGTTTAGCTTGCAATACACAATTTCTCACAAGCAATAATTCAATCACATTAATAAACTCTAAAATATTTCAAAGACATCTCCACACAGTAATCTAGATTTTCGGCAACATAACACACGATCTCATTATTGACACTAGTCTCAATTTCTATATTTTAAGAAGCCATTTGCTTCAAGTATTCACTTTTGCAAAGCATTACTTTTTTCTTGAAGTGTCTAATCTGATTATGGTTGTTTTACTTGCAAGTACCTGTATCATTTGATTGTACGTTATGCAAGTATTTCCTTAGTTGAATATCTTTCTCCATAAGCTTTTACTTTGTGACTGAATGGATGATATATGCTACTAGTATAGATCTATTTTTGTTATATTTATCTTTGTTGCAATAAAATCCTAGACTTTATTTCTTATACTTAGATTAGCTCAAACCCTAGTATATTTTGTTAGGGACTAACCCCCTTGGCTTCGCTAGGAGTTGGCCTAGACGGAGGAATCGAGGATAAGGTGACAACACCTTGACTCGAGACTTTCCCCCAAGGACACACCAAGTGGATTGAATGTTTATTTCACATCACCCAGGTGTGTATAAAGACGACAACAAGTCCAACACGGGGAGGAAACAATGTCCTGAGAGGGCCCGTCCGACTTCACACACAAACTCTGCAAAAATCCAATTTGAACAATAACACACATAAATGATTGTCCTATTAAACTACTCCACACTTACTAGCTCTGGTTCTGATGAGTTCCCCAAGTCGAGCTAGGCTCGCAAGGGTTCAAAGCATACATCGGGCAGCTGATGGGAAATGTTTATTTGCTAAATTTGAAATGTAGAAAGTAAATACTAAAAAGAAACTAATCTAGCAAAAATATCTAACTAAATTAATCTAGAAATTGAAATCTAATCTAATCTAACTAGGAACTTGAAACCTACTCTATTGTTTTGCGGTGTTTGTGATAATTTTTATGGTTAATTTTATCTTTCCCTTTAGGTGTGAGTTGTAAACTTGAAAGAAAAATAAACACAACATAGGAATCACACAATGACACTGTTTCCCCATAGGGGGATTAAAGAGTGGGGACTTGGTTGCCCACTTATTTTATTGATGATATTTACAATTCTCTTTGGAAAATGCTTGTGGTCCCTTATGCAGGGCAAGACCACGAATCTTATAAGTTTTCAATGTGTTTTTTGAAGTATGGGGTGCTTCTAGAGGTTTCGGATGCTTCGATTTTGCCAAAATTAAGCAAAGTATCCTCCTATCTGTTCACAAACCTGCACAAATCAACAACCAAACCAAGATAAAATATGCCCAAAAACACTTTAAAAGTGTCTTTGAACGTTATTAGAAAACCCAAAAAAAATTCTAAGCTAAAACTATGAAAAAATAACAAAATGAACTAAGGAAAACAAGCTAGAAAGCTTGCTTCCTTAGGGTCTTTGACTGTTGTTTTAGAGCAGCAAATTAAAAGCACTTAGATGCCAAATTTAAATGATGAAAGCTCTTAGAAAAAGACTACCTTTTATCCTTAAAAAATTGGAAAGCAAGACTTGATAAAAGAAGACCTTTTCCTATACTAGATCTAAACTTTAAGATGAAATTTTCAAGTACAAAATTAGATCTAGTTTGTCTCATGCATGCAAAGTAAGAAACTAAATGTTTAAACTTAATTTTCAGATCCAAATACTTGCATGCAAAATAAAGTAACCAAAGACAATTATATTATTTTTGAGAAAGAGAGAAGGAAGATTTTGAAAGCTTTGGAATCCTTGGTCAATGTGGGGTCTTCTTGATGGGTCAAAGAGGGACTATGTCTTCTTTGAGATCTTGAAGAATGAGGCAAGTGTAACCGAAGCCAACCTCCTCGTCAAGTGTGAGAACCTACAAACTTAGAGACTTCTTGCCAAACAAATTGTTAATAGTATGGTTCGAAGCCAACCTCCTCATCAAGTGTGAGAACCTGCAAACTTAGAGACTTCTTGCCAAACAAATTGTTAATAGTATGGTTCTACCTACACAAGATACTTTAGAAGAGCATAAGCATTAACCTAAATGAATATGCAATATAAAGCAATCAAATGTAAATAAACAATAAGATTATAAAACAACCTAGCTCTTCTAATCTCACCCTATTTGGAGATAGCTCCACTTGAAGGCCACAAAGGCCAAAATCCTTAGTTAACTCATAGAAAGGGTGACTTGACCCAAAACATGTCTCAGACATGTTTCCCAAAAAGTAGCTTTGCTGATTTTTTGTCTTTTATTTGACTTTTGTGAGTAAAATTAATTTTAAGTGATTAAAAATCACTAATTTCACTCACAAATTGGGTACTTAAGTAAAGTGGGTATTCTGAGTCCAAAAACGAATACCCCAAAGACATATAATGCCTCCTAGTACCACATTTTTTAACTTATGACTTATTTACAATTAAAATATTTCGTTTTGCGAGAAATTTTTTATTGACTGAAAACATTAAAAAATACTAGGGGGGACTTAGCGCAATTTCCCTATGACTCAATATTGATGACTAACATGGTAATATAAACATTAGACACTAGACTTATATTTTCCAAGCTAAGGCCTTACCATCGGTACATACTCCAGCTTTGGAGGAAATGAGTGAAAAAACTCAAAAATTATAAATTGCTTAAAATTTAATTCAAGCAAGGAATAATTAATAAGTAAAAAAAACACTCTAGAGCAATGTAATCATGATTTAGTCTTAGGATGCTAAGCCTTTTACAAATTAATCATGCCACATTCATCTTATTACAATCCCCAAGGGGGGATGAAAATGCGAAAAAGTGGCCATATTGACCGATTGAACTTTTGAACTCTAATTTTGAACATATCAATGTTTAATCTTTGGTGACTCAACTGCAAGTCCATCCTAGTGCAACTTGGTGGATAACAGGTGGGAAGCCCCTAATAAATCACCAACCATGCAAGCACACGAAGCTTGTAGGACACTCTCACCAACCACACATTATGCAATCTCCAAATCCATTGGCTCTCAACATCGGAAGACACCCAGTTAGCATTCAACATTAGACCAAGCTCGTGACATTGGTGAAGAATGGAGTACAATTTACGAGAATCATATTGAAACAAGGGGTGCCCAAAAATCCACTCCGAATCACACCAAAAGGGTCTCAACGTATTTATATTCATCTTGAAAAAATCCTCCTATACAATGAGACCCACAATCTCCATAATGAAGGGATGATCAATGGAAGAAAGGGTGAACTTGCGATCCAAGGATCACTAAACCCTGCAAGAGCGAGCATTGGCATCCCACAAACCCCTCTAAGGAAAAATATTATTCTTGCCCAACTGTTATGCCTAAAAATGGGGGATATCAACAACACAAATGCCTTGCACCTTCTAGTTCCCAATCGGTATGCTAGCCAAATCTTACCCCGCATGGCTACCTAATATTTTCCAACGCACTAATATAGCCAAATAAAATATGAAAGAGCCAAATAAAATACTTCTGAGTATGAAAGAGTATGAAATATGAAATTTATATCTAGCCAAATAAAATACTTCCGAGTATGAAAGAGCCAACAATATGAAATTGATGGGGATCTTAGATGATATTGCAAAGACCAAAAGACCACTTTATTTTTCCAATATGTTGTGTTACGCACACCTAATGCCTCATCATAATCTACCAATGAGAGGACAAACCATTCATTTAGCAGCGAAAATACACCCCTGAGTCACCATATCAATCAACCCAAGACCACCCTCATCCTTGGGAATAATACAAACATCCCAAGGAACCATAGGAAGACCATGAGCCATGTTGCCGCCTTTATACACACCTCAGGTAACATGGAAGTAATATTCAATCCACTGGGTGTGTCCTTGGGGGAAAGTCTAGAGTCAAGATGTTGTCACCTGATCCTCAATTCCTTTGTCTAGGCCAACTCCCAGCAAAGCCAAGGGGGGTAGTCCCTAAAGAAAATAATCTATGGCTTGAACTAATCTAAGTACAATAAAATGAATCTAGGAGTTTATTATGAAACAACAAGATAACAATCTAATCTAGCAGCATATATGACACATCAAAGAAATTGCTTATGCCAAAAATAAAGCATTCAATATACTTTCATGTAAATGATCTAACTTGAAAAAGAGATACAAGTGCTTGAAAGGAAATGATAAGCAAAATATTAAAATGTAGACCAATGCCAAGTATTGAGATATATGTGTAACGCTGCTAAAAATGGAGATTGCCCTGTGAATGTCCTTGCAAAGTTTTTATTAAAGTTGATTAAAATTATTGGAACGATTATTATTACATAAAATAAAACTAATCTAAATGTGGCCTCTAAGAGGCTATTCCTTATCGTGGAGGTTGAGCTTACCAAATATCCAACATGGAGAGTATCCCTCTGATTTTGCACAGAAGATCAAAAGAATGTGGGAGATCCAACAGGGATAACCTAGATCTCAAATTTCTCGCCAAATTTCTTACACGGACTCTATTGTGTTTCCACAAAAGCAATAGGTCTTAAACATTTCCCTAAGTTAAACTAGATCCGCACTGACCAACCCCGGTTCTGATGAGTTCCCCAGGTCAAGCTAGGATCGCAGGGTTCAGAGCATACACCGGGGAGCTGAGGGGATGTGTTTATTTTCCAACTTTGAAATTTCAATATGTAATGTTCCCAAGACAAAAAAATTCTTGGAACACCAATTGCTCATTGTTTGTTGTGTTTGGTTATGTCTTTGCAAGTTTACTCATGGAGTTGCGCATTAGGGTTTATATTATGATGATTATAGAAATGAAGTAACAAATCTGAAGCATATACCATAAAAAAAGACAAGATACAATAAGGAACACCAATATAGAGTCAATAATGTCATATTTGACCTTTATTTAGATAGTAGATAGATCCTGTAACAAGAGATCTGCAGATCTGGAAGAAAACCCTAATAATATCCAAATGGGATGACAACTACTACAATAGTAGCCAATACAAATGACAATAGCCTCCCAAAGGCCCTCTGAAGAGAAGATACAAGCCTCCAAAGGCCAATAGCTTCAAGAGAAGACTGATGATATGGAACCCTGGTCCAATGCAATGCCAAACCCTCCAAACTGGCTATGTTGTGCACTATCTTGGTAGCTATAGACACCCTAGGTTTTGACCCTCCTCTTCCTGTGCTCCAAATGCCTCAAAACTCCCCCAGAATGTAGATCGGGCTACTAGAACCCCCCTGGCAAAGTATCAGATTGAAGGGTGAAGTTTTGGCTCTCCAAATGAACAAACTCTCAACTGGTTTGTGCCCCCCTGGTTGACTAAATCTCCAATATTTCGGCCTCACCTATAGAGGCCTCCAACTGCTACAAAAATCACTAGAATGATAGATTGGGCCAATCCAATCCCACGGGTGAAGCCTCAAGATGATCTATAAAGACCTAGGCCACCAAATGATGAAAACCTCCTTCTGCAGTGCACCCCTCTCTTCTCCAACTCATGCCAAGCTCTAGGAAATAAACTGTTGGGAAAACCTCCTCCTGAATAGACTAGAAATGATGCCCTAGACCATACGAAGAAAAGATAGATGTTCTTTTTCCCAAAATCTTCCTCCTTACTTCAGATCGAACTGATCTTCACAAGGTGGTGTGCCCTCCTGCTAGAAACCCCCTTAGGATGCGCACTAGTATGCCTCTGCCAATAAATATGACCCCTGCAACACTGTAGAATGGTGTGGGAGGATTGTTGCACCTCCGGGATCAAGCTTGGATAAATAAAGGTGGGATCTTTCATCACCAAATTGATCTCTAGGATTTTAGTCACAAAACCCTCAAAATTGCTTGTGCTCAAGAGCCCAAATGAAAAATACGATAATAATCCAGAATGCCTTAGAAGTGTGCCCTTCCTTTATTTTGTACCTCCAGTATATTCTTATGTTGAGTTAGTTAACCCCTAGGGTTAACTCCTATCTTTACTCCACCTTTTCTTTTCTTTCGTTGAGTTACCCTTTTTCACACAAAGTCAACTCAGTAATATAACATTGTGCTTAGGAAGTGACATATGGTTGACTTTGTCCCCATGATGCATGAGACTATAGTCTAGTGGGGATAGCTAGACTACTGAGTCTCTCCAAACCTCTTCATCAAGAGGTGGGGGACATTAGAGTCTCCCCTGCTAGAAATTGCTTGCCCACAAGCAATTCTGGACTTGTGTCCTGAATCATTTATTCCCCTTCCCAAGTGGCATCCTTTATGGGTAGGTTTTTCCACTAGACCAAATATTATTTAATTCTTCTTTTCCTCAACTTCTTCTCCCGTACTTCTAATATCTCCTCTGGTAGCAATACCAATTGTCCTTATTTATCCAAAGGTGGCAATTCCTCAATAGGAATTATGTCTTTACCATTGGCTCTCTTCAAGCAAGACACATGGAAAACCTTGTGTATTTTGTTGCCCTGTGGTAGATCAAGCTCATATGCCATGACCCCTACCTTCTTGTTGACCCTATATGGACCAAAAAAGAAAGGTTGGAGCTTCTCTACACCACTTCTCTTAATGGATTCTTGTCTATACGGTTGAAGCCTGAAATAAACCAAGTCACCGACCTCAAATGTGCGCTCCACCATGTGCTTGTCTTCTTGTACCTTCTGTTGATTTTGTGCCCTTTGCAAGTGGTCCTTAAGTTCCCTGAGTATGTCCTGAATCTGCTGAATCCAATCCTGAACCATGGGAGCCCTACTGTCTCTAAAGACAATCTCCACAAATCAGAGGGGGTCATAGTTGTATAAGGCTCTAAATGGTGGCATACCAATGGACATGTGATGGGTGGTGTTGTAGCAATACTCCCCCAAATGAATCCATTTAACCCATGCCTTTTTCTTCCCTAACACATAATTTCTGAGGTACCCTTCAACCCATTTGTTGACTATCTCCGTTTGGCCATCTATTTGAGGATGATCGTTGGTACTAGGTGTTAAGGTCGTACCTACCAACCTGAAGAGTTCCTTCCAAAATGTGCTCATAAACCTGTTGTCCCTGTCACTCACAATGGTTTTGGGTAAACCATGCAATCTGAAGACCTCCTAAAAGAATAGATCTGTAACCTGTGTTGCACTGTAGTCTGTGGCAATGGCGAAAAACTGCACAAACTTAGTCAACCTGTCTACTACCATGAAAATGCAATCTTTGCCTTGAGCCTTGGGAAACTCGGTGATGAAATCTATAGATATGCTTTCCCATTTGTGCTCCGGGATGGGAAGTGGTTGTAGTAATACTGTTGGGTGAGTGTGTTCATCTTTGTTTACCTGACAAGTGGTGCACTCCTTGATGTGGCGCAACACATCTTCTTTCAAGCCCTTCCAATTGAATCTCTCACGTATCTGCCTGTATGTCTTGATGAACTGTTGATGCCCTGTTACTGGTGAATCATGCATGCTTGTAGTACTTTGGCCTTAAAGGTTGACTTGGGGACTAAGAAAATTCAGCCCTTGTAGTATATGATGTCATCCATGATTCTAAAGTTGTCATCTTGTACTTGTCCATCCATCAATTATCATGCAAATTTGTTTTTTGAGTATTCCACCAAAAGGTGGGGCTTCCAGTCCATTGAGATGTCAATCATGTCCTAAACTGATGGTCTTATGGATAAGGCATCTGCCACCACATTATTCTTCCCTTTGACAAACTCAATGTCAAATTCATAAGCCTGGATTTTGCTCACCCATTTCTTTTGCCTCTCATTTAAGTCCTTCTAATCCAGGAAGTACTTGAGGCTATTGTGATCTGTCCTCACGTCGAATTTTACCCCAACCAAATATTTCCTGAACTTAGCCAATGCATGCATGATGGCTAGAATCTCTTTGTTGTAGATGGTGTAGAGGAGCTCAAGACCTCTCAATTTTCAGCTTTCATAAAAATCAGGGTGCCTATTCTGCATAAGCACTGCTCCAATGCCTTCCCCTGGGGCATAACACTCTATTGTGAATGGTTGTACGGAATCTAGTAGGGCCAATACTGGACATGTACTCATCACCTTATTCATTTTGTCAAAGGTAAATTATGCTTCTAGACTCCACTTGAATGCCCCTTTCTTGGTCAAATCGGTCAAAGGTGCGCAAAGTTGAGAGAAGCCCTTGATAAATCTCCTATAATAGCAATAGATGCCCAAAAACCCCTTCAATTCTGTGAGTGTCTTAGGTGTGGACCAATCAAGTATAGATTGTATCTTTTCTTGGTGTACCTGTACCCCCTTCACTCCAATGGCATTCCCTAAATAAAGGACCTATGTCATTCCAAACTCACATTTGGATTCCTTAGCATATAAGGATTTCTCTTCCATGATAGCCAAAATCTGCTCTACATGCAGAAGGTGCTCCTCCCAAGGTTTGTTATAGATCAACAAGTCATCAAAGAAGACCAAGAGGAACTTCCTCAGTTGCTTGTTGAAAAAATTATTCATGCAAGATTGGAAGGTGGCTGGCGCATTAGTCAGCCCAAAAGGCATTACCAAGAACTCATAGTGTCCATAGTGACTGTTATCCCCCACTTTTAGGGATAACTAGGAGATTATGTCTCGAGGCCCACAGGTCCAAGACATGGAGTACTGAGAGCCAGATTGACTTGAGCATGGCCCTGGAGGGCCCATCTTTTCTTCCTTTCAGCGCCTCCACTTTTTCAAAGCAGCAGCAACATCCATCACCTCGGCTTGGTCCTGTATCAGAGTTGGTTCTTTCTCCATGAGGTAATGAGTCTGGGTATACTATAATCCTCAAAACCTTTGAATATGTGCATCTAGTTCTTTTTGTTTCTAACAGGTGCTTGGATCTTATACGTATCCACTTGACCATGTCCAGGGGGAATGACAGGATGCCCTAGTAAGCATGTGCCCATAAGTTTTGAGTTGCCACTGAAGGGATCCATGAAGAGTCATCGTTCGCTCCCATCATACTTGTCACTTTCCATCTTACTTCCCGCTCATCCATCCCTTTACATTGGTCTGGGCATTGGGTTGGCCAATCATTTAAGCGTTTCACTTTTCCTTGTGGGAAGAAGGGGCTAAAGGCCCAGAAGGTAAAAGCAAGCTCACAAAAGATAAAATCCGAAAAATAAAACCTCGAGATGCTTCGCCTAGGGATCCCCAAGAAAACAGTAAAAAAATATTCTCAGCAAGAAACAAGAGGGACCCATAAAATAACAAAACAAGACTTAGTCAGAGGATAGGGGGTCTCATCATGATCCAACCTATTAGGTCCATGGGCACCTAGCGATATGACACTACTAGCAGTTGGTTACCACGTCAGGGTAGTGGCTCTTGGTTGCATGGCCAAGAGAAAGGGGGTCTCATCGTGATCCAACCTTCTCATTTTCGTGAAAGTACTTGTGAGTAACATTGCCACCACTAGTCACCACGCCAGGGCAGTGTCCCTTGATTAGCTTCTTGAAAGAAAAAGAAATAAAGAAATAAGAATAAAAGGCATGAATTGGGCTTGGAAACATTTGCATCTAGGATAGGTGTAGCTCGCCTTCTACAAAGGCACCCACAGGTAAGCCTTGCATTACCCTGCTTTCACTGCACCCTTGTCAGGACATCCCTTGTCCATCTCACCCATTTACATGACTTGGATTTGATCCGTTCCGAAAACATCCCTTTTCCAATGGACACTAGCCCAATAGGACGCCCTATCACTTCCTCCAAACTTGCCTTGCAGATTTGTATAATTTCTTTGAGCACTTGACTGGGTAAAAGGGGTTTTATGCACATGTTTAATAAAATTGATGATTGGATGTGATTGACATTTCTATGATCCTTGTGACTTATGATCCTGTGGAGGGCATATCTGTTGATCTACAGGATCATACCTGACAGACATGTACCATATTGGATAGGTACACATGGGGAGATGATTAGTTCAGACCTCCATGGGGCTGAAGAGCCCACCAGATGGATGTTGAGACCCCAGCAGGGGTTAGAAACAAGACAGAGGGGTTTTCATCGAAGAAGAGGAGGACGTTCCATGGAGGCACCCTAGAAGAGCCTTACCTAGCAGGGTTGTGCCCTCTCCACTGGAACGTTGGCCTTGGAAGGCCCAGGATATCACCTAGGATGCCCATGACATCATCTAGCTTTATGGACATTTTGGGGTGACAATTATAGAAATATGGCACGTGTGGCAGCTTGGAGAAGCCCAAGGAGGGCTAACGTTTTGCTTTAGGAGGCATATGTTGCCCTAAAAAGGGCTAACGTCACCCTAGAAAGGGCATGACATCTTACTTTTGCTTGATTAGGGTTTGTATTATGACATTTTAATTTAAAACAATATTATTATGTATTTTGGCCTTGTCGGCCTTTTGGTGACCTAAAATTAAATTAAGGTCACTTGGTATTGTATAAATAGAGAGCTAAAACTCTCTAATTTTCATCATCTTTCACTCACACATAGTGAGTTATGAAATTGCACAATCCTTTAGGGTTTTTGGCTGAAAATTGATGCGCACTTGTTGAAGGAGACTATTTCTTGACTATTTTGGCATTTCTTCTTGGTGGAAGGTTTACAACTAGAGTTTGGCTATTGGAATTATTGGTTAATGTAAGTGAATTTCTGCAACACTTCTTTATTGAATGGTTATGGTATTGTTTACTTGCATTTTGCTATTATAATTTGCGTAATTAAACCCTAGGTGACAAGCACATGTTGGTGTCCTTGTTTCATGTCCCTACCAAGTTAAGAGCTATTTTGATTTGTTGAAGTTAGATAGAGCCTTGCCATAGAATCACTCTATATATTTTCTTCTAGCTAGCCATGTTTTTCTTATTATTGAGATAAGAAGGATGAAAACGCATCAAGGCCTAAGGTTTCTACAACTTGGTGAGTCGTTTTCCCCTAGGGTTTGATTCATGAAGCCTTGCCTTAGCAACACTTCATCTTCAAACTCTCTTGTCTTTAGCCCTATCAATTTTTACTCAAGCTATCCAATTTCATCTTGCCAATAAGCTAAAGAAGGAGGAGAAAGCACTAAGGCCTAGGGTCTCTAGACCTTAGTGAGCCTTAATCTCCTAGGGTTTCATTGTTGAGGCCTTGCCTTAGAAACACTTCAACATTTAACCCTCCCGTCTCTATCTTTATCACTAATATTTCAATCCTTCAACATTTGTAGTTGTTTTGACTCCATTTTTGCTAATAACGCACTGATCTAAGCCTTCTTGTGTTGAGCACCTTGATCATACACACATCCAAAAATTTGAACAAACTTTAACTCCTTCTAACCCTAGCTTTAGACTAACCCTATTGTTGCCATTATCTACTTGAGTTATCTTTATACATTTGCAACATTTATTTATCTTTAAAGCAATTGAATGATTGGCTAAGGTGTTGCTTCTAGTATTGATATTGTTACATTGATTGTGATTAGCATTTATTGTGAAGTGACATATTATAATCACTGTCATTGTACATCATTGACTTGCTTGATTAATATTGTTTATCAATTGCTTTATATCAGAAGTCCATGATTATATGAAGTATTAACCAAGCAAGTGATCTTGCGTATGCATAGTGTTGATCGCCTATTCAACTAGGGGGTCAACTCCATGTACCATGAAGATATGCATCAACAGATTCAAACATGTCGAAGACTATTTGGTTCTACAGGGCATTTTTTGCTCCAGCACACAGTTTTGTAAGCGAGATTACCGCACCCCTACATGGGTTAATATTGTAATAGGTCTGCATGGGTCATAGTTAGGTCAATTGACTTAGGATTTTTTCATTAGGGGAGTTCCGTTCACTAAGTGTTTTTTATCCTCAGGAGGTTGATTTGGTCTAACCAGCCTTATTGATCTCCCTTGAGTTTTTCACTCCCACTAGCAATAAATCTTCCAAAATGGTGAAAGGTGTTCTAATGAAGTCATCCTTTAGTAGCTAGTGTTTAGGAACGATGTAAATGACCATGCAAGACAACACACAAAATTTCATGATTTTTCATCGAGTCTAAGTAGGTTTTTTTTAATTAATTAATTTTCCTAAGATTGGGAATTAAATTAATTAATTCTGGATAATTAATGTAAAACTTGCGTGGGCCTTCCTTAAACTTGTACGCCTCTCTCAAATGGCCATCTCACTCTCCAACTCATCCTCACTTGCCAATTTTGCCTTAACCTAAAAGCCTCACTCTTTTCTTCTCTTGAGTTCCCTTTGGTTGGATTTGTGACACTTGTTGAAGATCCATAGCGGTCTTTTGGTCTCTCAAGGCTATAAAATAAACCTCTCACTCCCTCATTCAAGACCTTCTCTTACAATATTGTTATGCTACCTAATTCTCCATCTCCTTCTCTCTCTCACTATTGTCATCTTGCTTCACTGGTTTTGGTTCTTGAAGAGCTTGGAGCAACATTATTGCTACAACCTCTTCCCATTTAATAATACAGAAATCGCTTTGGAGGAATTGGGAGTGTTGGATTTTGTCTACATGCTTCATCTATATACACGAGGTGATATTGTTCTTTGCTTTCAATATTTTGTGATCATTAAGTAGCATAGC
>ML833073.1:33207-43916 GCA_009831015.1 Picea engelmannii
TCAAACAAAGAAGGTTCAGTGTCATTAATGTTACTTACCAAAGTAATATAACTTGCAAACCCTTGAGGCCTTTTTCTTTCTCTGAAAGTTCCTGAAGGGGCTGTATGTGTCTCTGCTTCTTGTAGAGTTTTCTTTTAACCAAGCAAGTTTTCTCTTGATAGAATGTTCTTAAAGAGACCTCTCTTATACCTCAGCAGGTTCCAATACTGAATCTTGATCCATTGGATCATCATGACTTTCGTCCCTCTAAAAGTCAGAACCAGAAGTCTCAGCTGTAGGAGAATCTGGCTCATCATTTATCTGAAACTTCCTAGATTCTTGAAAAGCAACTTCCTCATGGAAAGTTACATCTCGGCTAACTTATTTCTGTTTCTGACTTGGGATATAGGTTCTGTAAGCTTTACTGTATCCAACAAAGATCCCTTTCTTATCTAAGGGTTCCATTTTAGTTTTCTTCTTTAGGCACATGAATGTAAACTAGATACTCGAACACTCTCAAGTGTCCTACTTCTGGTTTCTTACCAGAGAAAGCTTCTCCAGGAGTTTCATTCTCTAGGATTGCATGCAAGCATCTATTCTGAAAGTAGACAGTCATATCTGTGACTTCTACCCAAAGAGAATTTGGCAGATCTTGATTAAACAACATATCTTCTGCAGCTTCACATATATTTAGCTCATCTTTACAGCCACGCCAATTTATTGAGGATCAACTGTCTTTTAATACTGGTTTCAAAAACTCCCATTTTCAGATCTTAAAATCTGAAAGTGGTTCTCAAGACTTTGAATTCTTTAGTAATGGTTTCACTCTTCAACTTTAGAAAGACGAATTCAATATTTTCTAGAATGATCATTAATGACATAATACAGATAGTCATTGTAGGAAGCAGAAGACAATGATTTACATATCAATTTACATGTTAGCCTATTGACCATACTCAACGACCTCTCTAAAGAACAACCATGTAGAATATATGTAAATGAAGCACAGTGGTTAAGTCTAACTCCCGTGCTCTTATCTCACGAATTCCCAAGATGCGAGAAGTCAATGAAATGTTGACTCCTTTTCCGAGGTGACGTGTATCCACCTGTCAACCATGTGATCCCCACCTTGTGGTTCTTCCATGTTTCCACACTCGTGCCTTGGCTCTTGACACTTTGTGACTTCTACAGTCGAGACGAGGTCCTCTCAACCTCCGAAACTCTGAATGCACGATACACACAATGAGGCTCTGATCCAACGATCCTATGTGACCTATATCCTACGACTATCCTTGCTCCTCGCGATTTCTCCACTCGCGACTTGGAGCACCCAACTCCTGGGCTCTCATCTTGTGAACCTCCGAGTTCATGAGATCCAAATACTAGACCCCTTCGGCACTTCGTCGATATCTAAATCGCTGCCACCTGTCCTCCTTAGCTGGACGGTCTTGATCTCTTCGCGACTTCGCTACTCGCAAAGTCAAAAGACTTCCCTCTATGAATTTTGATGTCTGAATCCCCAATATGGGCGATATCGTGACACCTGTCCTCCTCTGGATGGACGGCTCCAATCCTTTCGAGACTTTGCCAGATACGAAGTCAAGATGCTCAACTCTATGAGTCCTGGTGCCCGAATCTATGAAATGGACGATTTTGTGACACGCATCCTCCCGCAGATGGATGGCTAATATCTAATTCTCCCTTTCACGATTTCTGATGTCGAGGGCCCGGACTCTCATCCTCCAGACTCTCAAACTTTTGAACGCTGAAATCTCGATATCAACACTCCTTCGGGACTTTCTCTTTGCTTAGGAGGGTTTAAACCGTGATCTCCTCTCGACAGATCTGACGGTTGTTGACTATTCTGAGAAAGATCTAACGACTCAGAATCTCTTCAGCTCTGCATGCTTTTCCATTTCTCCCTGGACGTGAAATATTCAACGATCCAGATCTCTTTGGAACATCCGACGACAATTATTTCTCCTCCTGATCTTTGGCACACTTTTTTCCAACACTTAGAAAAATTCCAATTTTCAAAGGCCTCGACCTTTGTTCTCCTTTACCTGTGAGCTCTTCGACTTGAGTCCTCGCTTGCGCGCATAAAAATGCTTCTTCTCCCAAGCTTTAGGGAACCTCAAACCCCTCAAAGAGTTATGTGACTTCTGCACTCCTCGCAGAGTCTTCGCACGCACAATTCTATCTCTTCTGATCTTCCTGCTACTCAGACCTCTAAGAGATCTTATCCTTTTTCCCTCCTCCTTCAGATGGAGAATTCGGATTCCCTCCTGGCTATCCTTCACTCAAGAAACCTCTTGCTGAGTGTTTCAGGGTGTTCAACAACCCTATGAAGATCCTTCAGTGGATTCTTCTTCAATCTCTGAACTCAAAGAGTTCCTTCTGTGCGCTATGGAACTTACTCAATGCCCTCCTGGAAAAGTCTCAAGAATCCTCAGTGATTCTTGCTTCTTACGAACTCCCAGCAGAGTTCTTCCTTTGTGCACTCCTTGCACTGGCTCAATGCCCACCTGGTAGAGCTTTACAGAACTCAAACTGAGTCTCTTTCTGCAACTATGTCTCACCTACACAACCTTTCCTTCTGAGGTGTTCAACAACCTCATAGGTCTTTCTTGAATTGATAATTTCAGCTACTGTGCCCACCTCGCATGTCTTTGTCTGAATCCACAGAGTTCAGAAGTGCTTCAGTGCACTGGTATTCAGAAACCGCAGTACTCTGTCACGCCCTCCTGGAATGAAACGAGAAAGAAACTCTCAAACCTAAAAACCAAACAACTCCCTGCAAATGCAAACCTACAACATACATCTACAACATAAACAGAACACACACAGACACTCATTCAACACAGGGAATATATACAGGAGAAACTGCTTCTTTGTATTAAATGGCAAATGCTTGGTTTTACAAAGGTGTTCTCGAGCTCAGACTTTAACAGAGTCTCGACTCCTTCTTTATGCACACACTTTCTCTCTTGTGCATGCTCTGCTCTTTAAAAAATGAGATACCATGATATTTTTACATGAGGTGGCTCTTAGAGCTCTTCCCTCCACACCCACCTACCCTATTCAATTACATTGAATGGGTTGTCTGGTTAACAAATCGGATCTAGATCTCAGCCTTCAAACATTAAAGGCCTACCTACTTCTACGCCTATGCAAAGAACGACCTCACGGCTCAACAACCTAAAACATTTAATTACATTCAATTTCAAAATTGAAGACGAGGGTTGCGCCTCTCTTCAACCTTGAATGCATGTGCTGACGTGGCTAGCTAGCTGACATGGAGAGATGCTCCTGCATCAGAAAACCAGTCTAAGCCATAAGAAAAGAAGGGTCATGGGAAGACAAAGAAGGACAACGAAAAATTGTGCGATTTCCACAAAGTCCCCTAGCAAAACACTGAGGAATGTCACTCAAAATAGTGATTGGTGGTCGAGATCAAAGATAAGGAGCCGAACCCTGATTCAGAATCTGATTTTGAAAATACTCGTAAAAGACAGATCATCGACGCAGACCCCACTGCTATTGTCGCGATTGCAACAATTCAACTAGAAGAGCCAACAGATCTTGAAGAGGGGGAGCACATTTTTTCATTCATAGATGTGCGTGAAGGGGACCCCGCTGCATTTTATTGTTCATAGCGGAAGCCAAAAGAACTTCATCTCAGTAAAGGTAGTCAAACAATTGGCATTGTTGACAACACCACACCCAAAGCCATACAATATCGGGTGGCTTTGTCAGGGACGAGATCTCCGTGTCAGCCAACAATATTGATTGTCATACGTCATCTAGCCCTTCAAGGATGAGGTATTATGTAATGTTTTTCCATTGGATGTCTATGATGTTCTCTTGGGCCAACCATATATGTGGAAGCACCATGCTATTTATGACTCTCAACCTTGCAGTGTCATTTTTTTTCTTAGGGGTCATCTCTATAGAATACCAGAGGTAGTTCTGACTACTGTTCCACCTAAATAGTGCCACAAGTTAGTATCTCATACTACAGAATTCAACTTCTTCACACTCTGTTGAAAAGGTGAATACAAGGATATTGCAACCACTATGGCCTCGGTCCAAACACCTTCTATACAACAAAAGAAGGTCGAAAAGATTGCAACAAAGTGTAAATATTCCTTCTGCACACAGACATCTCATGTAGCCAGACTGGTTAAAAATGTCCAACCCTTCCATCCACATGTTTGTGACAACCTTCAACAAGCTAAGCAGTGCAACTTCTCTAACAAGACAAACAACTCATCGAGATGCAGATTCAACAAATGCTTTTCCCTCTCCCCCGGGCACTGAAAACAATGGAGACCATTGATTCCTAATGAGGGAGGATTAATCTAGGTGGATATCTGTGACCACCCACGTTTTTCAACTTTCTCAAAACAATTTTCTAACAATTTTGGTAATTTACTATTTTTAGCAGTTTTTAACTTCCAGGGCCATTTTCAGGGCCTATATGAAGGTTTTTTTGGGATCGATCTTTTCAATGATAGCTGAAAGCTTTTCTTAAGACCTCAAAATGAATCTCCTCGATGATACCTTTCCAATGATCTATCGTGCACCCAAAATGGAGTTCATATGCCAAAGTTACGCCCTAGGGAAGTTGATACACCAAACTACACAAAATTGTTGGCTTTTCATCTTCCGGGGTTAGGGTTTTGGATTTTCTTTATGATAAAAAGGTCTTTGGACCCTCATTGCAAAATCATATTCTTGCAAATGTGACACATCTCTTCTCAGAGATAATCTTCCACCATTCTAGCGAGTCTTTCACTCTGTATTTTTACAGTCTTTGTACATTTTTGCTCATTAATAGAAAATTGTGTATTATTGTATCTCTGTTTTTATGGTTGCATATTTGATACATTTCTCTTATATTATTGGATATCCGAAATATCTTTGTACACTTCTTTCTTATATCTCTTCTCTCATTTCATTTCGAAAATAATCCGGATCACTTTCAACTTTGTGAGAGATAATCTTCTTGCATATCTTGCAATATTTCCACATAGGGATTGAGACTTCTTCAGTACTCAAGGTCCTCTATTCCTCAGAGGACCTTGACTGCCTCAACCACCGATATGACCTTCACAATCGGTCACGTGGTTTCTTGTTGATTTGGGTATATGCTTTGCAAGCATAGGTTGACTTGCTAAACAAGCTTCATAAGTTTCTTGTTTTCCTCATAAAAACATATGAGCTACACCTTACCCAACCACTTAATTAATCTGTGCTTCATCAATTTCCACTTGTATATCATGACGAGTACTTTGAAAACTGTTTTCTCTCATTAAATAGTTTAGTGCTTTTATTAATTAAAACACAATTACACGATCTCGTGACAAATGTCCTCCTCTGGATGGATGGCTCCAATCCTTTCGGGACTTCGCCAGATACGAAGTCAAGATGCTCACCTCTATGAGTCTCGGTGCCCAAATCTTTGAAATGGACGATTTCGCGACATGTATCCTCCCGAAGATGGATGGCTCAGATCTAATTCTCCATTTTGTGATTTCTAATGTCGAGGGCCTGGACTCTCATCCTCCGGACTCCCGAACTTTCGAACGTCGAAATCCCGATATTGACACTCCTTCGGGACTTTCGCTCTGCTTACGAGGGTTTAAACCTTGAGCTCATCTCGACAGATCTGACGACAGTCAGCTATTCTGAGTGAGATCCAATGGCTCACAATCTCTTCAGCTCTGCGTGCTCTCCCACTGCTCCCTAGACGTGAAATCTTCAACGGTCCAGATCTCTCCGAAAAATCTGACGACAACTATTTCTCCTCCTGAGCTTTGGCGCACTTTATTCCAACACTTAGAAAAATTTCAATGTTAAAAGGCCTCAACCTTTGTTCTCCTTTACCTGTGAGCTCTTCGACTTGATTCCTCACCTGCATGCATAAAAACGCTGCTTCTCCCAAGCTTTAGGGAACCCCAAACCCCTCAAAGAGTTATGTAGCAAAGTTCTTCCTTTGTGCACTCCTTGCAGTAGCTCAATGCCCACCAGGCAGAGCTTTACACAACTCAAAGAGAGTCTCTATCTGCAACTATGTCTCACCTACACAGCCTTGCCTTCTGAGGTGTTCAACAACCTCACAGGTCTTTCCTGAATTGATAATTTCAGCTATTGTACCCACCTGGCACGTCTCTGTCTGAATTCGCAGAGTTCAAAAGTGCTTCAGTGCACTGGTATTCAGAGACCGCAGTACTCTGACACGCCCTCCTGGCATGAAACGAGAAAGAACCTCTCAAACCTAAAAATCAAACAACTCCCTGCAAATGCAAACCTACAACATACATCTACAACATAAACATAACACACACAGACACTCACTCAACACAGGGAATATATGCAGGAGAAACCGCTTCTTTGTATTAAATGGAAAATGCCTGTTTTTACAAAGGTGTTTTCGAGCTCGGACTTTAACAGAGTCTCGTCTCCTTCTCTATGCACACTCTCTCTCTCTCTTGTGCATGCTCTCCTCTTTAAAAAATTAGATACCATGATCTTTTTACATGAGGTGGCTCTTAGAGCTCTTTCCTCCACATCCACCTACCCTATTCAATTGCATTGAATGGGCTATCTGGTTCGCAAATCGGATCTAGATCTCAGCCTTCAAACAGTAAAGGCCTACCTACTTCTACACCTATGCAAAGCATGACCTCATGGCTCAACAACCTAAAACATTTAATTACATTCAATTTCAAAATTGAAGACGAGGGTTGCGCCTCTCTTCAGCCTTGAATGCATACGCTAACGTGGCTAGCTAGCTGACATGGAGAGATGCTCCTGCATCAGAAAACCAGWCTAAGCCATAGGAAAAGAAGGKTCATGGGAAGACAAAGAAGGACAACGAAAAATTGTGCGATTTCCACAAAGTCCCCTAGCACAACACTGAGGAATGTCGCTCAAAATAGTCATTGGTGGTCGAGATCAAAGATAAGGAGCCGAACCCTGATTTAGAATCTGATTCTGAAAATATTGGTAAAAGACAGATCATCGACGCAGACCCCACTGCTATTGTCACGATTGCAACAATTCAACTAGAAGAGCTAATAGATCCTGAAGAGGGGGAGCACATATTTTCATTCATAGATGTGGGTGAAGGGGACCCCGCTGCATTTTATTATTTATAGCGGAAGCCAAAAGAACTTCATCTCAGTAAAGGTCGTCAAACAATTGGCATTGTCGACAACACCACACCCAAAGCCATACAATATCGGGTGGCTTTGTCAGGGACGAGATCTCCGTGTCAACCAACAATATTGATTGTCATACGTCATCTAGCCCTTCAAGGATGAGGTATTATGTAATGTTTTTCCATTGGATGTCTATGATGTTCTCTTGGGCCAACCATATATGTGGAAGCTCCATGCTATTTATGACTCTACACCTTGCAGTGTCATTGTTTTTTTTGGGGGTCATCTCTATAGAATACCAGAGGTAGTTCTGACTACTGTTCCACCTAAATAGTGCCACAAGTTAGTATCTCATACTACAAAATTCAACTTCTTCACACTCTGTTGAAAAGGTGAATACAAGGATAGTGCAACCACTATGGCCTCGGTCCAAACACCTTCTATCCAACAAAAGAAGGTCGAAAAGATTGCAACAAAGTGTAAATATTCCTTCTGCACACAGGCATCTCATGTAGCCAGACTGGTTAAAAATATCCAACCCTTCCATCCACATGTTCGTGACAACCTTCAACAAGCTAAGCAGTGCAACTTCTCTAACAAGACAAACAACTCATCGAGATGCAGATTCAACAAATGATTTTCCCTCTCCCCCGGGCACTGAACACAATGGAGACCATTTCTTCCTAATGAGGGAGGATTGATCTAGGTGGATATCTGTGACCACCCATGTTTTTCAACTTTCTCAAAACAATTTTCTAACAATTTTGGTAATTTACTATTTTTAGCAGTTTTTAACTTCCAGGGCCATTTTGAGGGCCTATATGAAGGTTTTTTTGGGATTGATCTTTTCAATGATAGCTGAAAGCTTTGCTTAAGACCTCAAAATGAATCTCCTCGATGATACCTTTCCAACGATCTATCGTGCACCCCAAATGGAGTTCGTATGCCAAAGTTACGCCCTAGGGAAGTTGATACACCAAACTACACAAAATTGTTGGCTTTTCATCTTCCGGGGTTAGGGTTTTGGATTTTCTTTATGATAAAAAGGTCTTTGGACCCTCATTGCAAAATCATCTTCTTGCAAATGTGACACATCTCTTCTCAGAGATAATCTGCCACGATTCTAGCGAGTCTTTCACTCTGTATTTTTACATTCTTTGTACATTTTTGCTCATTAATAGAAAATTGTGTATTATTGTATCACTGTTTTTATGGTTGCATCTTTGATACATTTCTCTTATATTATTGGATATCTGAAATATCTTTGTACACTTCTTTCTTATATCTCTGCTCTCATTTCATGTCAAAAATAATCTGGATCACTTTCAACTTCATGAGAGATAAGCTTCTTGCATATCTTGCAATATTTCCACATAGGGATTGAGACTTCTTCAAGACTCAAGGTCCTCTATTCCTCAGAGGACCTTGACTGCCTCAACCACCGATATGACCTTCACAATCTGTCACGTGGTTTCTTGTTGATTTGGGTATATGCTTTGCAAGCATAGGTTGACTTGCTAAACAAGCTTCACAAGTTTCTTGTTTTCCTCATAAAAACATATGAGCTGCACCTTGCCCAACCACTTAATTAATCTGTGCTTCATCAATTTCCACTTGTATATCATGACGAGTAATTTGAAAACTGTTTTCTCTCATTAAATAGTTTAGTGCTTTTATTAATTAAAACACAATTACACGATCTCGTGACACCTGTCCTCCTCTGGATGGACGGCTCCAATCCTTTCGGGACTTCGCCAGATACGAAGTCAAGATGCTCACCTCTATGAGTCTCGGTGCCCAAATCTCTGAAATGGAAGATTTCACGACATGCGTCCTCCCGAAGACGGATGGCTCAGATCTAATTCTCCATTTTTCGATTTCTAATGTCAAGGGCCGGGACTCTCATCCTCCGGACTCCCAAACTTTCGAACGTCGAAATCCCGATATTGACACTCCTTCGGGACTTTCGCTCTGCTTAGGAGGGTTTAAACCTCGATATCCTCTCGACAGATCTGACGACAGTCAGCTATTCTGAGTGAGATCCAATGGCTCAGAATCTCTTCAGCTCTGCGTGCTCTTGCACTGCTCCCTAGACGTGAAATCTTCAACGGTCCAGATCTCTTCAAAAAATCTGACGACAACTATTTCTCCTCCTGAGATTTGGCGCACTTTCTTCCAACACTTAGAAAAATTTCAATGTTAAAAGGCCTCGACCTTTGTTCTCCTTTACCTGTGAGCTCTTCGACTTGATTCCTCGCCTGCGTGCATAAAAACGCTGCTTCTCCCAAGCTTTAGGGAACCCCAAACCCCTCAAAGAGTTATGTGACTTCTGTACTCCTCACAGAGTCTTCACACACAGTGCTATCTCTTATGAGCTTCCTTCTACTCAGACCTCTAAGGGATTTTATCCTTTTTCCCTCCTCCTTCAGATGGAGAACTTGGATGACCTCCTGGCTATCCTTCACTCAAGCAACCTCTTGCTGAGTGTTTCGGGGTGTTCAGCAACCCTACAAAGATCCTTTATTGGATTCTTCTTCAATCTCTTAACTCAAAGAGTTCCTTCTGTGTGCTATGTTACTTACTCAATGCCCTCCTAGCAGAGTCTCAAGAATCCTTAGTGAATCTTGCTTCTTACAAACTCCCAACAGAGTTCTTCCTTTGTGCACTCCTTGCACTAGCTCAATGCCCACCAGACAGAGCTTTACACAACTCAAAGAGAATCTCTATCTGCAACTATGTCTCACCTACACAGCCTTTCCTTCTAAGGTGTTCAACAACCTCACAGGTCTTTCCTGAACTGATAATTTCAGCTACTGTGCCCACCTGGCACGTCTCTATCTGAATTCACAGAGTTCAGAAGTGCTTCAGTGCACTGGTATTCAGAGACCGCAGTACTCTGTCACGCCTTCCTAGCATGAAACGAGAAAGAACCTCTCAAACCTAAAAATCAAACAACTCCCTGCAAGTGCAAACCTACAACATACATCTACAACATAAACATAACACACACAGACACTCATTCAACACAGGGAATATATGCAGGAGAAACCACTTCTTTGTATTAAATGGAAAATGCCTGTTTTTACAAAGGTGTTTTCGAGCTTGGACTTTAACAGAGTCTCGTCTCCTTCTCTATGCACACTCTCTCTCTCTTGTGCATGCTCTCCTCTTTAAAAAATGAGATACCATGATCTTTTTACATGAGGTGGCTCTTAGAGCTCTTCCCTCCACATCCACCTACCCTATTCAATTACATTGAATGGGCTGTCTGGTTTGCAAATCGGATCTAGATCTCAGCCTTCAAACATTAAAGGCCTACCTACTTCTACGCCTATGCAAAGCATGATCTCACGGCTCAACAACCTAAAACATTTAATTACATTCAATTTCAAAATTGAAGACGAGGGTTACGCCTCTCTTTAGCCTTGAATGCATACGCTAACGTGGCTAGCTAGCTGACATGGAGAGATGCTCCTGCATCAGAAAACCAGTCCAAGCCATAGGAAAAGAAGGGTCATGGGAAGACAAAGAAGGACAACGAAAAATTGTGCGATTTCCACAAAG
>ML833073.1:69926-83821 GCA_009831015.1 Picea engelmannii
ACCTTCTCTCCTCCCACGACTTTCAAATTGAAGTATCACATTGAAATCAGATACAAACCCTCTATACCAGACAATATTCGACACTGGCAGGTCTTTGAGGATGACGAACAAATTAAGAAATTTCTTGCAGCAGTGGGGGAATTCTCTGAAACTCATGCAGACCAAGAAAATCAAAATGACATGATGTGGATCATGCAAGAAGGGGAAGATCCTAAAACCTTCCGAGAAAAAATTGTGGATCATCGTATGCTGGTCCTTTAAAAACAACCTAATTCCGAAAGTCTTGATTCCTTTAGAAAGACTTTTTGATCAGAATGACGTACCTGTGAAATCCACTTTGTAGCCCCAACCAAAATAAGTGGAGGACTATGATATAGGAACTGAAAAAGAATCTAGGGTGGTAAAAATATCCAAATTCCTCCCTCCCGAAGTGAAAGATAAGTATAAAGACCTACTCAGACAATATAAAGATGTTTTTGCCTGGTCTTATGATGAGTTAAGAACATATGAAACTTCCATAATTGATCATAAGATACCTTTGAAGCTTGGGGTCAAACTGTTTAGACAAAAGCTTAGGAAAATTAACCCCATTTTGTTACCTGTGATCGAAAAAGAAGTTAAGAAACTTTTAGATGTGAAAATAATCGTACCTCTGAGATATTCAGACTAGGTAGAAAACCTGGTCTGAGTCAGAAAAAAGAGTGGGGAAATCAGACTATGTGTGGATTTCTGAAACTTAAATAAGTTGTCTCTCAAGGACAATTATCCGCTACCCAAAATGGACCATGTATTAGAAAAAGTTGTTGGAGCAAACCGAATGTCTATGATAGATGGGTTCTCTGGTTATAATCAAATTGCCATGAATGAACAAGACAGGGAAAAAACTACTTTCACCACACCATGGGGTACGTTTATGTATGACAAAATGACTTTTGGTTTGATGAATGCAGGGGCCACATTCCAACGCGCTATGGACATCGGTTTCATAGAAGAAAGAGATAAGTTCGTAGTCATTTACCTCGACGATTTGACGATTTTCTCTAAAATCGATGAAGAACACTTGATCCATCTTAAACAGACTTTCGAAAAATGCCGTAGGTTTGGTCTATCTTTGAATCCAAATAAATCGCATTTCGCTATGCAGGAAGGTAAGCTTTTGGGCCATATCGTATCTAGGGATGGAATCATGATTGATCCTAAGAGGATTGAAGTAATAGATACTATAAATATTCCCAGAAATGTAAAAGAGATTCAATCTTTCTTAGGAAGAATAATTTTTTTACGAAGGTTTATCCCCAATTTCCCTGAGATTGTCAAATTGATCACAGGGATGTTGAAGAAGGAAAGTGGAGTAAATTGGACAACTGAGGCCAGAGCATTGTTCATGCATATTAAGAAATTCATAAGCGAGGCACCTGTGTTAGCAAGCCCAGAATATCTGAAAGATTTTTTTATCTTCTCATTTGCCTCTAATCATACTATCGCCATGGTGCTCCTACAAAATAATTAAGAGGGATTCGAACAACCAATCGCTTTTTTTAGCAAGAGCCTTAGAGATGCAGAACTTAAGTATGACATAATAAAAAAATAGGCGTATGCAATGGTAAAAGCATTAAAGGCATTCAGAACTTATGTACTACATTCAAAGATAATCGCGTACGTGCCTACCAGTTCTGTGAAAGATATATTCGTAAAGCCAGACAGTGACAGAAGAAGAGGGCGATGGCTCGCTAAAATCCAAGAATTCGATCTGGAGGTTAAATCGACCAAATTGATAAAAGGGCAAGGCCTAGCCAAAATCTTAGCTGAATCGAATCTCAGAGCTCTAGATATCAATTGCCTGTAGGAAGGCGACAAAGACATAGACCTAAACGAGCTGGATGAGGAAACAAACCCAAACAGGATCGAAGAAAAGTTCTTATCATCGGGATGGTACAGAGACAGAGTGTCATACCCGCTAACTCTAAAATTCCCAAATGAACTATCACCATCCAAAGCCATAACTTTAAAACTCCATGTAGTTAAATATTGTATCGCCGAAAGTCAGCTATATTGGAAAGATCCACTCGGTTTCCTATTGGTCTGTTTAGTTGAATCGGAAACTCGGCGGGTTATAGAAAAATTTCATGAGGGAGTCTGTGGGGGGCATCACGCATGGAGCGCTACAGCTTACAAGATCTTGAGGGTTGGGTACTACTAGCCAAAACTCTTTTCGGATGTCAATTCCAAAGTGCGTGCCTGCAACCCTTGTCAAAATTTTGCAAGTAAACAGAAGCTCCCTGCACTGCCTCTAGTTCTAGTCAAAGATGAAGCCCCATTTCAACAATGGGGTCTAGACTTCATAGGCAAGATTAATCCCTATTCCAGTTCTCAACACAAGTGGATATTAACAACTACATATTATTTTACTAAATGGGTGGAAGCCATTCCAACCAGAAGGGCAACAGACTCGGTGGTAATCGATTTCTTGGAAGACAATGTTTTGTCAAGATTCGGTTGTCCCCAAAAGATAGTTACTGACAATGCCTAGGCCTTTAAATCTATGGCTATGATCATCTTCTGTCAAAGGTATAACATCGTTCTTGTCCATTCCACAACATATTACCCCCAGGGGAACAGATTGGTCGAGTCATCTAACAAGAGCCTGGTAAATATAATCAAGAAAGTATTGGATGAAAATAAAAGGTCTTGGCATGTACACTTGAAATACGCATTGTGGGAAAACTGCATAAGAGCTAAAAGGTCTATCAACGTTTCGCCTTTTCAAATGGTCTATGGGATAGATCTTATTCTACCTATAAGCCTAGCACTACCAGTGATGAAGTTATGGCAAGATCAAAACGAAGAACCCAATCCTATAACCAGGAGAATTAATCAGTTGATTGAGGTCCAACAACATAGAGTTGAAGTTGATGAAAAGATGCAGAAGTACCAAGATGACATGAAAGCATTGTTCGACCGCAAAGCAAAGGACAGAGAATTCCTTCCAGGTGATTTAGTGCTAAGATGGGATGCAAGAAAGGAGGAAGCAACAAAGCATGGTAAATTCGACCACCTCTAGTATGGACCATTCAGGATCTCGGCTACAGAAGGAAAAAATTCTTTCCTACTAGAAAATATAGATGGAGAAGTCCTCAACACCCCTATCAATGGGCAATATCTAAAGCATTACATGACGTAACAGTCGCTAGATTAAAAAAAAATAAAAAATTATTAGTATTATATATATTTTATGTACATATATGTATTTTCATTTAAATATTACTTTTTGATTTTCTTTTTTTTCGTTCATAAACTTTTGACACATTTTGGATAAGATTCGTATTTGTCTCTTACAGGATTCTAGCTGCATATGAAACAAGCAGGAGGAGTAAACTGAAAGTCGGTGTTGGAAATAAATCGGCATAAACAGGTGATACCTAAAGGATTTCATATTGCACAAAGAGAGTAAAATGAAAAGGTAAATATGATATTTATCAAAAGACATGTTATAAAGGACTGTCAAAGAAAACTGAGGTAACGTCATTCAAACTGCAATATCAACTAAATTGATAGATAACAGGGTTGTTTCTTGGGTTGATAATCTTTGAAAAAATTAAGACAATTTAAACGAATTCACCTAATCTAAAAAAGGTCAGTCAAATTAAATTATCCCTGAAAAATCTACAACAGTCAGTTTTGAATTGTTTGACCTCTGTATTTCCAGTCAGTACATCACTATATGGCATCCTTTCTATCTTCGGGTTTAACTTTTAAAAAGTCACCATCTTTCCGTTTCATATACGAAGGGATAAAAGTTTTTCATTTCAACCTCGTGAGTTTCAAAACAGATTGTGGAAAGAAAGCAGGTATTCACAACTACTCGATCCCCTGCTAAGCAAAGGAACGTTTAGAGTGATCCTAACTTTCCTAGGTTTTTCAACGACATCGGAGGATTGAAACTTGCTCAAATGGAATGCCCTTAAAAAGTTATTTTCCTTTTTCTCCCTAAGAACGAAGATGTTGTGAGGGTCAAGGGAAGGTTTTTACCGAGTAATCAAAGTAAGTTGACAAACCTATAATGCAAAATATTACACAGATATTATCCCTGATACAAACTGATTGCCCCCATCTTCGCGCTCTAAAAAGTAAATTATAAGATAGGTGGTGAAAGGAAATTCAAAAATGATTTCCCTCATCTCAGCATTTAAATGCATAAATATATTCCGAAGTGGTGAAAGGAAATTCAGTAAAAGGGGTCAGATAACTTCACCGGGGTACTGAACAGGCTCACTGGCAGTGAAGAAATGTATGAGATATCTGTAAGGCTATTATACATGAATATCACTCTACTTTGGTAACCAATTCTTTTTAAAATCTGATCCACATCCCAAATTTAGACGAGAATCCCCAATTAAAAAACATATAATATTATTCTTTTGGTGCAAGCCGATAACCACAAGATCTGTTGGGTCTCCTAGCACTGTTTCGATTGTTTTAAAACACACCTGAATTTAGTAGCAGGAAAGGGAAAATTGTGAAAGGGACTACAACTATGTTTAAAAAGAGTATCTGATTTTGTAAAATCTTTTCAAGGTAAAGAAAAAAGTCTTTTCCCCCTTCGATATCCTCTTCTCGGGAACCTTTTCGCTTGATTGAGCTTTTGACTCCATTTACCCAGTACTGGCACGTGGTCTACTGTTCTTCCCCCCTCACAGGAAGGCGAGATCCCTAGTTGGAGCCACCCCTATTTTTCTAGCCCGTCACAAATTTCATTCATAATACTTGAAATCTAAAAAATGGTTTTCATTTTTCCCTCTGAGATATCGAGATCTCTTAAGCTTTATCACATGAGCGACGATGATTTTTATACTATCGAAACGAGTCATGCCTTTTGAAAAAATGATTCCTCTTTTGTTCTACTTCGAAATCTCGTAGGTCGGATACTATAGGCCATGTAGTTCACACGTCTCGAGCCACGAAACAACGAAATCGTTTTAACTTTTCACTCAAGACAGTAACGAGGGTAAAGTTTTCCCTAACTCAGGATTAAACGTCGTTGGGGTTTCACGCCTCGGTGTTCTCCAAACCCAAAAATTTATTTTCATGGCCTCGATAGCCAAGACCACGAGGTCCTTATTTGAGTAACTCATGTCAAGGTTAAGGGTAAAAGCTAAACCATGGTAAAAGATTCTCTCGGCATTTCGCCACTCGGCGTTGTCCTTTTTGAAAGTTTCACCCTCTAAACCTTGACTCGTGAAATCACGATGCGGTTATAACGTAATTAATTAATCGCTTAATCCAAGATTAGATTCCATTTTAATTAAGTCATGTTGTCGCGATCTCGCGGTTTCACAACTCGGCATGTAAATCTTCCAGAAACTTATCTTCGAAGCTCCGAGTTGTGATATGGCGAATATAATGATTATAAAATTAACTGAGACCCTAATCACAATTTTGTACTTATTAACCAAAATCGGTCATCATAGTCTCGGGTGTTAGAGTTTCAAAATGTTTAAGTAAAATACCTGATATAACAAGTACCGAAACATTGTTAACAATGGTAAAAATGGATTAATTAAGCTAAATCAATGACTATCCCGTGCTTTGATGTCTGCATGATTTACGAGGTAGCCTTTTTCCTCCATACGCCAACTGAGATTTTGAAACCGCCAAAATTTATGACATTAATGAGGAAATATGACAAATCGATGGATATAAGATTGGATTTTTATGGAAAAATTCATTTCTAAAGATGATTTGACAGAATTGTTCTGAAGGGTACCGAGTTTTTTGAGTATATATAAGAGCTGTGGTTCATTATAACAAATGCATTTTCATAGCACGCAGAGCACATCACCTATGAGTAAACTGACTTTTGTATGTATACGCAGTTCTATCGTAGAAGAGCTAAAATGCAAACTTCAGCCATGGCTCCATGAAAAGCATCGAAGGTGAATGTTGAGGTTTTGGGACAAGGCTCAGACAATCTCTCTGATACTTCGCTCTGAAGTATCAACTCAGTCCTGAATTGGTCATCTGTTTCAGATATTCTGCAAGCAGAATTGGTGGATTATTCCAACGACTCCAGCGACAACGAAAAAGATGATATGACCACCAAGTACAAAATAGTCGTCCAATCCAAAATGCACAGAGTAGCAGCCAGGCCGCGATTGCTTCCATATTATGATATGGTCCGATGGGAATTGGACCATGTGGACATACCGATCAGAACTATCATGAACGAGCAGAGAGTCACCATCGAGACTTTCAGGGCGGAGCATCTGCAAACCATGTATAAGCTGCCCACGACGTTCGACTACACATATGGCACTGAGTTCTTGGATGAGTTCAAGGAGAAGGAATGCATACAGTATGATAAAACCATGTCCAGTTTGATAAAGGATTGGGTTTCAAACATCGCAAAGTTCAGAGATGATACCCACGACATATATTCAATGGCTTCATTAGAACCATAGTACAAATATGTGGCCATGATGACATGCCGGTTATATGGGAAGGAGGACACCTCGCATTTTTTCCTTTCATGGGTCCCTCTAATGTTTTGGGTCACCGAAGGCAGTTCCTTTGACTGGTCAAAGATTCTTTTCGATAGCTTGACCAGTCGGGTCACAGAGTATCGGGCATAGAAAGAGAATGGAAAGGTGTCTTCATTCTTTATGTCCGCATACATTATGGATGCAATTTTTTCTATGACACCATTTCCATTAATGAGATGGAGTTGGACTCCAGCCGAAGACGAACCCATACATGTATATCATGCAAAAATATGGGAAAAAAAAGCGGAAAATTTTGCATATGAAATCTTTAACTGGGTGATGGTGCCCCTACATGTCACCATTTTTGGTCACCCGCCACCCTAGATCTCGGACAACATAGTAACGAATCTGAGCAGCATAGCAGACTGGTATGTGGAAGAAGAATTTTCGTACCTCAGAGTTTTTGGGGTTTCTATTCCCTCGCATGCGCTGCCATTGTTCATTCCCGACAAGCTGGCTTGTCGCAAAGTTGCCTGGAAAATGGTAATAGGTGGTGTAAGCAAAGAACTTAAAGGGTACTCAAAGAAGGTATGGTCATTTTTTCCTGTTCATTTGAATTCTTATTCTTTATTAGATTTCGGGCATGCCAAAGCCGAGGCTCCTGCCCTAGAAGACTTAAATTTGGTCTCCATCGAATACAAGAAGCACGATTCGCAGAGGGTCGTGAGCAATCATTTGGAAAATTGCGGGCTCAAGAGATTTGAGCATGATAATTCACCCTTGGATGACATTTTTCGAGGAGCAAGGTCCTATGCAGAGATTCTAGCTCGGATACAATCCTTGGCACCCGAGGAAAGAGCCGATGTTGTGAGGTTCCAGGAACATCGACGTGGCTGTTTTTTGACAGTGTTGCGAGGTGAGGATCTAGGTACTTCAGAGATGAAACAGAAGGATGACGAAGGTTCTAAGGATGTGACTCCCGACCAAGGAAAAAAATAGGACGAGGGGGAGCAAACAAAGAGTCCGAAAGTAGAGAAAAAGACTCCCGACCCACCGAAGAAGCAGAGTCCGGAAGCAGAGATAAAAAATCCCGACCCACCAAAGAAGCAGAGTTCCGTCGCTACTTTGGGAAAATCTACGAAGTAGATCGAGGAACCTATCACATCAGTCACCCCCTTGCAGTCAACGCAGGGAAATATCGATGCAGGATGGATATTCAATGAAGAATTGAGGCCCATAAGGGTGGAAGAACTCCCTCCGAATGAGTTTTCCTTCGATAAGAAGAGAAAGGCAGTAGTAAAAGGGGAATTCTACTAGGAAGGAGAGTCAACTGCCAAGAAGTATAAAGTTATAACTGAGGGAAAGGACAAAAAGAATGAGCAATTCGCCACTGAAATAGCAGGGACGCTAGGAGCATATGTCTCGGCTAATCAATTTTCAGTCGATCTCTTAAAGAACCAAATTAAAAGAAAAAATTGCCTAATTAGGACCCTTGAGGCCAGATTGGCCACAGTAACAGAAACTGATAAAGACCAGGCAAGCGTGGGAATAGAGCAGGCCAGGTTGGCCAATAAAAGCGAGATAGAGCTGCTCAAAACAAAGCTCGAGCAAGCACAGCTGGTAGTCCGGGATGTTCGAATGCAAGTGAGACAACAAATGGATTTGATCGAGCAACTACAGATTAGGGTGGAGATTGCTGAGAACAGAATGATAAACATTGGGATGTTCAAATCCTACGCAATCAAGGTTTGGAGCAGAGTCTCTGTGGCACAACGAAATTTTCTCACCAAAGTAGAAGCGATTCGGGACAACTGTTTGCTGGTCAATCAAGTTTATGAGAACTTATCTGCCAGAGAAAGGGATGTCAAAGCAGCTTAGGTCACCTTCCAGGAGGCTGTGATAGCCACAAATAATACGGTTTTGGCAGGTACTCCCAGGTACACCATTTCAAAGAAAACCAGAGGAAACATTCTATTAAAGGAATGGGAGCATAACATCACCGAAGGCAAGCAACAAGCCAAGAAGATAACCAATTCCTTAGAGGAGGATTTTAATTCTATAGACGGCGATCTGTTGGGCATTGACAACGGAGGTAATGCCGAGACATTGATGCAAATGAATGTGGAAAATATCTCACTTGATCTGAAGGAAAAAGAAAAAAGAGATTCGACCGATATTTCTCAGATGACTATGGTAGACATAGTCCAAGTAGATAAATGCATAATTAAACCCAGTGTGCAATTATGCGCCATCGACATCATAGATGGACAGATGGAAGACAGGCTATAGCAGTTAGCCCGAGAATGTTACCTCTTTGAAGCCAACTATCAAGCAGAATTGTCGCAGCTAATATCTCAGCTGGTTGAAAGATGTGTCGCCTGTACCGAGCCCGCGCGACGACAAACTTTTGGCACCAAGTGAATACAGAGAAGGAGAAATGGAGCGATTTCTCTCCTCCCTGTCATAACCGAAATTTTGTGACTATTGAGATTCCATCTTATTTGTAAAATTGTATAAATATACCACGGAAAGAAATAAACAGGGCTAGACCTTTTTGTGTCGATTGTAACAGAGTTTTTTACATTTGAGAGTTAATACAAAGCAAATCTAAAGATTCTCAATTCCGTCACGACTGTGTTACAAGTTTGTTTTCTTGTATCTCATTTTTCATTTCATTTCATATTCCTAACTGATGTGCTTTGTTATAATTTAGTATGACCACTACTATAGTGAATGAATTTTGGTTTTTTGTAATTGTTTACTGGTTTTCCTCTGTACCATCTATCAGCATGTGTAAGAACAGTCCACATTTTCATAATTCTACACATATTCTCTGCTACATCGGTTATTTCCTTACAATTTTCCTCTTCTGCTTATACATGTGATTCTCCCCTGATACGAGCCTTACAGCATAGACAGCTAAATGTTTTTCTCCCACCTCATACCTTTTATTAAAATATAATACAGTTATGGGAAATAGCCTTTGATTTGCATCCCTATTTTATTCCTAGAACCATAAATTCTCTTTTATACAACCAAATTGAGATAGAATCTAATCTCTCTCTGAATTTTTTCCTACTTTTACTGTTCCTCCATGACTGTCCCTATACCAACACATCCCAATATCAAACCCGGATTATCGAACCAAATGTACATTGCCTAAACCTTTTCAATACCATTCTTAAAACAACTACTAACTGGGTCGAACTTGACCATTCATGGGCAGCCATTGAACAAGATATAACTATCTAGGAACAGCTGGAAGCTAGACAACGCCAACGTAGAAATCTTCCTTAGTTTCCTTGCCGAAGGTTGACGTTTCTCTCAGCTCCACCTTTTACACACTTTCGGATGCCTAGACACTGTACTTCTAAGCCTTAAGTATAGACTCTGGAACAACAAGCAGTATATCCAATAGAAAAGAATAGAGGATCAATCACACACAACTAAAGAGATACGTGGTTCACCCTCTCTTTAGGGCTACGTCCATAGAATTGTTCTTTATAATATATTAAGATGAAGCATACAGTTCTTTTCTGCACTCTCAGCTAGCAGACATCTTTCTTCTCCTCTCTATCTCTGCCCTTCATGCGCACCTAGCTGCGGGACTTGAACTTCACAACCAGTTGAAGATCTTACAATACTAGAAGGCTCTTACTCTTATCCCTTCTCTCCCTCACAACAATAACCGCTCGCATCAACAACGAACTAGAACAATAGTAACAACAATAACAACATCAAAAACCCAACCCAGGTCCTCTTGACCTTCATTTATACATTACAATAACTCACCGAAAGCCTTAGGTCGAAACCTAGGTGTCGAAACCTAGGTGTCAAAACCCTAGATACCAAAACTCTAGGTGTCTAAAACCCTAGTTCAACTTGACCCATGTTTTCAAGAATTTGCCAGCCTGTCTTTCCTTCCTTCTCGTGCGGTGCTCCAAAGCATCTAATGGCGGATTTTTCTTGCTTGCTGAGTTTTCCACGATCCTTCTTCCTTGTTGATCTATCATCCTTGATCTCCTCATCCAACAACTTTCTTTCTCTTACTTCGCTTCATATTTTCTACTCTTTTGCTCACTTCGACCTAGTAACAACCACTGTGTCTTCCGCGTAGTTCACATTTTGCTTTTTCTTCCTTGATCGTTGCTTACTTTCATAACCAAGGGCCAACATGCCCCCAAAACTCACCTGTGACTCATCCCAAATCACTTCATATCTGATGCTTCTATTTTACATTGACTTTAGACTTTCCAGTGCAGCCTTTTCTTTCTTCTCTAAGCCTCCTCTCCTTCCTTGTGAAAAATGTCTTTTCTATGTCTGGTACCCAGTTTCAATTGCACCTGGTACCTAGACCCTTTTCCTTATGCTGTTACTTAGAGATTTGAGGAATCTATTTGTCATAGTACAACTTCAGTCATCTCCCATTCACTAACCCTTCCTTCCATTCTCCATTAAAAGTTTTTAACTGCGCAACTCCTCCTTCTGTAACATAGGCGATTTCATATGTCCTGAGACAATGTGTTCTGAACTTCCCAGGATGCTTCAGGAACTTATTTTCATATACCAGTACCAAATCACCTTGCTTAAATTCCTTCTTCTTGATGTGCCTATCATGATAGGCCTTCTGTCTTTCCTTCTATACTTGTTGGTGGAATCCTGCTATAAATTTGTCTTCTTCTAGTTCGACCAACTGTGCAAGCCTCTCTTGAACAACGCCAGTGTCATCAATATCTATAAAGGAAACAATTCTTAGGCTTGGTACCAAGTATTCCATTGGGACAAAAACTTCAAGACCATAAACCAACTTGAAAGGGGTCTTCATTGTTAACCTGCTAGCAAAATATAACAGATGGTCAATATCTTCTTCCCTGGGTTGTACTAACATTTATCCTAAGGAAATAGTAGATTCATCGACATGCACATGAAACTCCTTGCTCCAATCTGGGAAGACTAGAATAGGCACAGTAACCATTTTCTGTTTTAGTGTGTCAAAGCTCTGTTGGCATTCTTTTGTCCAACTAAACTGACAGTCCTTCCTCAAAAGATTATCCATGGGTGATTTAATCTGGGCATATCCTTTAATGAACTTCCTATTATATCTAGTATGTCCCAGCACAGTGAGCAGCTATTTGAATGAAGTGGGAATGGGTAGATCAACTATGATGGCAATTTTAGATGGATCTACTAACAATCCCTACTTGCATACAATATGGCCTAACAACACTCCAAATGGTGAGAAGAATATGCACTTCTTCAGATTCAAGGAAATATGACACTTCCTGCATTTGTCCAACATTAGCCTTATACATTCAATATGATTTTTCAATAAACTAAAAACAATCTAGTCATCAAAATATGCTTCTAGAAATTTATGCAGAAACTCCTTGAATTCTTCGACCACCACCCTGGAAAAGATGGTTGGGGCATTCTTCAATCCAAATGGAATTACTGTATACTAATAGGATCCCCATTCTGTTGCAAATGTGGTCTTATGGCAATATTCCTTGGTGATCCTAATCTGATGGTATCCTGAAAATCCATCTGTAAAAGAATATACCTCCTGGTCTCCCACATTATCTAGCACTTCATCAGTGAATGGTGTAGGGAAGGGGTCATGCAAAAATATATCACTAAACTTATTGAGATATATGCAGATCATGATCTCTCCTGTCTTCTTGTCTTACACCACCATAGGGCTAATCCATTCCGATTCTTCGACAGGTTCTATAATCCCTTCTTCCAGTATTTTGTCGAGCTCAATTTTCACTTTCTCCTTATATTTAGGGTTCAACCTGTAGTGTCTCTGTTTGAATGGTTTTGCATTTGGTTTCAAAGGGATCCTCATCTCTCCCATAGGCCCTTTAATGCTCTTCATATGAGTGAACCTGATCGGAAACAAGTCCTGATATTCATGCAGTAATTATGTAATCTTGTTAATAGTGGAAGCATCCCAATAATATCCAACATTTTCAAGCTTCGATGTTTGTTCTGTTCCAATATTGACCTTCTTAATCTTGATTGGATGTCCAATGAATTATAACTCAACTCCTGTTCCTTCCACATCTCTTTGGCCTTTTGTTTCTACAATGTTCACCTTTCTTGGATCATCGTCTTCATCAACATTGATGTTGTAACAACCTTGCAATTTATGGAGGGGCACAGTCCATTCGTCCTCTTCTTGTTCTAAAGGGAGGCTAGATGCCTCCTTGAATAATTTATGTCTTACAATATTCACTGCTTGATCTACGGAAGGATATTGAATTTCAAATAAGAAGGGCGTTACAAAATTCTGAGTCATACCTTCCCAATCTGCAGTGATGAGGCACAACTCCGCTTGAAGGTACCAGTTGATAGGGGTTGTGTCCATCGTATTAATGAATTTGTGCACCCACTTCTCTTGAGGAATGTCTCTCCAGGCCTTTTCACAGCTTCACACAAGGTCCTTTGGGAAGCTTTGACCTATGTACCGAACTTCGCATCCTTCCACTTGTGCTGAGAACTGTGCGATCATCAGGGTATGACATTGTACCCATTCTGTAATGTTACTTTTGTGTGTCCCCCACCATCTTGCTAGTGTGGATTTCATGGCCTCATCCATTTCCAACAATCTATGTTGTGTTGGTACACTTTATTCAAAGGCTGACAAGAAGGTTTCTAAAGTATTCAGACCATCAAAGGTGGGTAAATTACTTACTGTTGTGTTGATCCAATGAACTTCTCTGGTTAATATAGCACATCTCCTTGTAGATACTTCATACATTTGGTTCTATCAGTTCTCTAGTGCCTCTTCTGAATATGATGAACATGCATTGTCACTTTGCCAGCTTAGGTTCCCATCAGTTGTAGGATTAATGTAATCCTGATGTATGACTGCTAGTTTGTATATTTTTTCCAATTCGTATGCACGGTATTCTTCTCTGATAGGCTTTGTGTATCGTTGACCTTCATCTGGATCTAAAGGTGCAATGAAACTAAGACCATCTCTTTCAAATTTCATACATATTTTCTTTAAATCAACCACAGTGAAATTATTGAAAGCCCAATCAATTCCTAACAACGCAAGGTAAGGGAAACTGTCATTAACTATCTCAATTACCTCAAAGTCTGCAAATGTTCTTACTCCGTCAATGTTCACCGGGACATGTTCCAATCTACCAAAGGGGCTTACTTCCTGCTGATTAGCCATCCTAAGCCTGATATGGGAATAGAACAACTTCGATTTTCCCATCAGTGCCCAGGTTTGCTTTGTCATGACATTGACCTCTGATCGTAAGTCGAGGAATACATAGTCTATATCATATTCTCCTATTTGAGCATTCAAGTGTAGTTCCTTATTTGTCCTTCTCTTCTTGGATATTTGATGTACTTCTTTATTTAGTAAAGGATATATCCTTCCTATCTCATACTATCTGA
>ML833074.1:0-17956 GCA_009831015.1 Picea engelmannii
AGCACTAAAAGCATCTAAAAGCAATTGAAATTTTTTATTAATGCATTGCCTTACTTGCTTCTGACAAATGCTAGTATTTTGATGTTAATAAGTGATTATTCTTGGTCATTTTTAAGCTATATCAAGGCACTTATTGTGAAGTTATTGTCTTGTAAATATTGCTGCTATAAATTTCTGTTTACTTCACCATTATATCAGCCATTGCTTTTATTGATAAATTATGTGGTTTTATGAAGTACTAACAACAAGTTGTACTTGCGAAATACATATTTTCTTGTTGCTGTGTTCCGGGAAGGTGCACCTTGATACTTCACTACTTCATTGGTTAAAACCCTAGAACTTTCTGATCATTGGTGACTTGTGACAGGGGAATTTTTTCATAGACATCTTAACGTTTCCTTCTCAAACCCCCAAGTCACTTGGGCCATCAACCCTAAATAGAAAGAGGCATCCTATTGAGGTGACAGTGATAGGATAGCCTGAAGTTATGCCAATTTTATCTTCGTTAAACTTTCCATTGATCAAAGTACAAATTGTGTGATAACATTTTGGCGTTGTTGTCGGGGAACATTGAGTAATTTCTCCTCAAGACGACACTTCTCGGTAAGCCTTTCCTCAAAAAGTATTTACTTCTCAAAGCTTACTTGGAAAATCCACTGAGGGTGATCCCCTCATTCCTTTGATAATTTTAAGAAAATTATCCGGTGACTCCACAATCCACAAAGGAGGTACACCAACCCTCCCCAGTCCTTTAGAAGAAAGCCTCCCCGAAACTCTCCTGTAGTAAAATTACTTTTTGGAGGAAATATTCCCTTAAACACAATTTCTAGCATGAGAACTCATACCGTCATTCCAAACCAAGCTGATAACCAAAGACAACGGTCATCCAAGATTTTCAAACCACTAGACATGATAGCTATATTGGGCTACCCTAGGCAAATTCCCCCTAAGTATGAAAAATGGTTTCCCAAATTCACTGGAAATGATGTAATCAATGTCAAGGATCACATGAGCAACTTTTGGGCCTTCTTCCAGCTTCATCCCATCAGTGATGATGCTAAATATTTAGCTATGAAAATGTTCTCTGGTACCCTCCATGATGGCGCAAGGCGCTGGTACAATGGTCTCCCTTATGGAAGTGTTAAAATGATGGATAGGTTAGAGGAAGTATTCCTCAAATGATGTACTGTCAAGGAATACCCCAACATGTTGTTGATAAGGCTGAATAACCTCATGAAACAAGAGAATGAGACCATTAGAGAATTCCAAAAAACGTTTGAAACCTTGTTGCAAAAGATCCCTGTGAGTCATCATCCTTCTCCTAGTTTCCTTCTTTTCATTTATACCAAAGCCTTTACAGGTCAGCTAGGGTATCTCCTAGGAGATAAAAACCCTCAAACGATCCAAGAAGCCCAAGAGTTAGCTACAAGAATTGAAGAAAACCTTTCATCATATAGAGTCGAACCTTTCTCAACCCCAAGAGTCAGAATGGACACTAAACCTAAGATAGTCCACAATGTTGAACCAACCTTAGACATTAGTGCTATCTTGGAAAAGTTACTACTGACTGTAGATGGCATGGTAAAAGCCCAAGAACTAATGATGAATAGGATTGTCAAGCTATAAAGGACTCAACAACAACCCCCTAGGGTTTCTTATCAGGGTCAGTTCCAAAAGGGGAACCAAGTTTTCAGACCAAAGAATGATAAAGAGGTTTGAAATACTTTAGCCCTTGCAAACATAGTGGATGAAAACCCTTGGTGCTTGCAATGCAGTGAGTCACACTAGGAGCATGAGTGTCCTTACAACAGTGGAATCGATGACCAAGTAAACAAAATGGACCATGCCATCGGGGATCCTCAAATTTTCCTTAATATTAACCCTGAGGAACATCAAGAGAGCATAAAGGAAGCAACTAGGAAGTATAGGATGGAGGTGATAAAGAACCTTGACCAAGAATCAAGAGAAAAGTTGAAGAAACAAGAATTCCAAGTATATACTAGACAAAAAGAATTGAACCAACCTCTCTCTATTGTTCATGCGACATCAAAAACAAGGCCTCCACCCATGAACATCCTCCTTCCTAAGAATCCTCCCAAGATTGAAAGAGTGTACTTAAACTTTGACTTTGAAGGAGAATTAGCCATGATGCATGTGACCATCCCCTTGAGAGAAGTCATCAAGGTCCAATCTATCAAAGAAATATTTGATAATTTTTTCAAAGGATTAGATGGACCAATGGACCCTCCTATTATGATACAAAATGATCACTTTAGGTTCCAATATGATGAACACTCACCTTTCTTCATGACCTTATTGATGAATAAAAAATTCCTTAACAACTATATGCTGGATTTAGGGGCTAACATGATGTCTTTGAAGGTCATGGAACAATTGGGCCTAAAAATCACACGACCTTACATGAATGTGTTTGTTTTTGAGTCTAGAGCCATACCCATTGATGGGGTAATTGAGAACGTTGAAGTATGCCTTGGAAGATACCCCGAGAGAATGATCCATATGGAAATTGTAGTAGTAGATGTCCCAAATGTGTGGGGAATGTTGTTTTCCAGGAAATTTGTTGCATGCTTGGAGGCACTCTAGAGATGGATCTCACTTATATCAAAGTGCCTTTAAACATTGGAAAAATAAGTTTCCTCCTGAATGTGCCAATGACCAAAATCCATGTGCAAGAACATAGTGATCACATCGAAACTGATGAAACACATGATCCAATCATAGAAAGTCTTCCTAAATTTTCTCTTGATGAAATTCCTTTTGCTACAGAAGAAGACTTTGATTAGATACAATGGCCAAAGAAGGAGGATTATCAACGACTCTTGAACAAATATAAAGACAAAGAAGTTGGGGCTATCAAATTATTAAAGAAAGTAGAAGATGACATACTGATCTAACTGTCCCAACATGAAGTTTTCACAACTGAGTCCCACCCTCCTCCCTCAAGACAGTACATCAGGATTGTACAAGAAACAACCAAATTCAAAACCAAACATTACAAAGAGGGAGACAGTCTGGATGTGGGACACAAAGAGGGGAGAGACTACTAATATCAAGGGAAGTACATAATTTTGTCTTGGACCCTTCAGGGTTGGAAGAAATTCAGTCAATGATGCCTATTATTTATCTACATTGGAAGGAAAAAGGTGCCCATTACCAATTAGCGGGCACCTCCTCAAACCCCATTAGGGGGTAGAGAATTGAATTCACAGGTAAGTACATGTAAGTAGGTAGGCATTTGCAACCATTGTATATACCATTTTCATTTCATGCTAGAGTGGTTGTATTTCCATTTGTATATATGCTTTCTTTCATTTTATGTACTATATATGAGTTAGGGGTAATATCACCACCCCAAATGACAATTAATAATCTTTTGTTGAGATCAAGTAGGTCACAGGTTATGCCAAAGATACTGAAGTTCTCATGCACTCTATGTTGAGAAAATGTCCTCGAGTTGGAGCCAGATGTTATCCCCTAACCTAGGAATAACTAAGGAGATTATGTCTCGAGGCTCACAGGTCCTAGACATGGAGTACCGAGAGCCATATTGACTTGATCCTGGCCCTGTAGGTCCCATCCTTATTCTTCTTCATCACCTCCACCTTGTCAGCAACAACAACATCCATCCCATCAGCCTGGTCCTTCAGCAGTAGTGGGTCTTGCTCCATGAGGTAATGAGTCTGGGTATCATGGTATGTGTCACTATGATTCTCAAAACATTTGAATATGTGCATTTAATTCTTTTTACTTCTAACGTATGCTTGGACCGTATGCATTTCCACTTGTCCATAGCTATGGGGAATACAATTATGCCTTAACAAGTTGGTTCCCATAGGGTTTGAGTTGTCACTGGGGGGTTCATGAAAGGTCATCGTCTGTTCCCACCATACTTACCACTTTTCATCTCTTTCCCTCTCATCCATCCCATACATTGGTTTGGGCATTGGGTTTTCCAAGATAACAAAGGGTTGTACCTTACCTTGTGGGAAGAAGGGGCTAAAGGCCCAGAGGGTAAAAGTAGTTGGAAAAAGATAAAATCCATAAGAACAAAACCTTCAAATGCTTCGCCTAGGGATCCCTGAGAAAGCAATAAAAGGATTCTCAGCAAGAAACAGAGGGACCCATAAAATAATAAAATCAAGACCTAGTTGGAGGATAGGGGATCTCATCACGAACCAAGCTATTAGGTCCATGGGAATGTAGTGGTATGACACTACCATTCAACCAATCACCATGCCAGGGTAGTGGCTCTTTTTGGCATAGCCAAGAGAAGGGGGGTCTCATCACGAGCCAACCTTCTCATCTCCGTGAAACACTTGTGGGTAACATTTTCACCACTGGTCACCACACCAGGGAAGTGTCCCCTAACTAGTCTCTTGAAAGAAAGAACAATAAGATAAAAAGATAAAATGAATGAATAGGCTTGGAAAAATTTGCATCCATGACAAGGTGCAACTCACCCTCTTCAGAGGCACCCACAGGTAAGCCATACATTCCCCTGTCATCACTACACCCATTGCTCAGACATCCCTTACCACCTCACCCACTTACATGGATTGGATTTTTCTTCACCCGGAAACATCCCACATTCAATGAGAACTAGCCCAATAGGACATCATATTGTCCCCTCCAAACCTGGCTTGTAGAATAACATAACATCTTTGAGCACTTGTCTGGGAAAGGGGGTTTCATGCACATGTTTAAATAACTTGATTATTAGATGTGATTGACATTGCTATGATCCATATGACTTATGAGCCCATGAAGGGCGTACTTTTTTTTGTTGCAGAGCCACACCTGATGAAAAAGTACACATAGGGAGATGATTAGTTCAGACCTCGATAGGGCTAAAATCCCACCAAATGGATGTTGAAACTCCAGCCAGGAGCAGATACATATCAAAGGTTTTCACCAGAGAGGGAGGAGGACGTTCCACCAAAGACAACCTAGTAGGATTGGACATAGGGAGGTCTTTCCCTTCTCACTATGATGTAGGCCTTGGAAGGCCCATGACGTCACCCATGTGACCCATGACGTCACCTAGGGTTTTGGACACTTTAGAGGCAGTTGTGTGCCAAGTGGCACGAGTGGTTTGATCCAGAGGCCAAAGGAGGCTTAATGTTTTTCTCCTAGAGGCTAGAGTTGCCCTAAAAACCCCTAACATCACCATAAAATGGCATGAAATCACCTTTTCTGCTTGATTTATGGTTTTATTATGTCATTTAATGTAAAAAATGGATATTACATGTAACTAGCCATGTCGACCTTTTTGACCTAATTCTGGTCATTGAAACTGTATAAATAAGTGTTTTTTCCCTTGTATTTTTCATCATATTTTAGTCACACTTGGTGAGGTCTGAAATTTGCAACCTAATTAGGTTTTATTGGCTGAAATATTAGGCGCACTTGTTGAAGGAGCTAATTTTGGACTATTTTGGCAATTTTCTTAGTGGAAGTGTTCAACTAGGGTATTTGCTCAATGATTCTTGATGAATGTAAGTAAGATTTATGTAATTCTTATTAATTGAATGGTTATGTTTATTTTTATCTTACATTTACATTAATATTATGAAATCTCTATCTTACAACCCTAGGAAGCCAAGCAAATGTTATTGTCCTTGCTTTAAGAGCTTTTACCTACTAGATTTTTCCAAGAAACCGATTTTTCTTGAAGCTTTTGCTAAGGGAATTGCCATTGCAACACCCTAGAACTTTTGCTTCATCCAAGTCATCTGTTGACCACCTATTTCAACTAGGGGGTCAACTCCATGTACCTTGAAGATATGCACCTGATGGTGCTACCAAGTCAAAGACTTATTAGTTCTACAAGGCAATTTTGATCTCAACATGTGTTTTTGTAATGGAATTTTTGCTCCTGCATGGGATAATAATGTAATGAGTCTACATGAATCATAGTTAGTTCAGTTGCATTAGGAATTCATCATTAGAGAAGTCCCTTTCACTAAGTGTTTTTTTTCCTCAGGTTATTAATTCTGCCTAACTAGCCTTATTAATTTCCCTTGAGTTTTTCACTCCCACAAATAATCCCTCCAAACTGGTGAAAGGCATTCTAATGGTCTAGCCCTCTAGTAGCTAGTGTCTAGGAATATTGTAAATGACCATGCTAGACATATCCTAGAGTCTTGCGGAATTCCATTGAGTCTAGATAGTTTTTTTTTTTTTTTTTAAACTACCTAGTTAATGGTAATTTTAATTTTTTTTTGATAAAAAATGTAAAAACTAGGTCCTTGGGATTTCTATAGGGGTATTTGTGCTCAAAAGAAATGGAATGAGACCCCCTACACTATTGGACCAAGTTTCAGCTCAATTGGACAAGTTTTTCTAGGTGTTTGTCCATGAGGAGTCTAAGTCAGTCAGAAACAACAATTTAATCGCTAGTATTGACATAGTCAAAATGTCATTTTTTGTAAAATTAAGCAAAATGGTTAGAGAAAAGATGAGATATGATGCTTACACCTTTAATTAAGCCATCCTGAACCTTTTCTAACCCTAATTCCCCTAATGTGACTCCCTGGAACCTCCACCTCACCCCTTTGACCAAGCAATTGCTTGACAACTCATCCCCCACTCACAAACCCTAACCCTAGAGTTGCACCCCCCTCCTTGAGATGCTCACTCTGGCTCTTGATTTGACACTTGCAAGAGATCCAAGAGGGGCAGCTCTAGCTCCCCAAGTATAATTGAAACCCTCATGATCTGAATTTTATGAGTAGAATGAAATGACTACAGATTATTAACAGGTGCTTAACACAAAATAACAGAGATATAATAAATCTGGTTTTCTATTCAATAAGGAAATAAGCTGAAATTGTAAAATGCAACAGAAACAAGCTTGTTGGAATGGTGGTGGTTTATCTTTGAGAAGAGATGTGACGGATGCGCTCATACGTAAGAAGATTATTACAATGAGGCTCTGAAGGAATTTTTACAATAAACAGGAATGCAAAAAACCCTAGACATCCAAAAACCTAACCCTAGGAGATGAAGCGCCAAAAGTCATGTGGGCCCTGTTTGGGTAAGTTAGTACATCAACTTCCCGGGGTCGTTACTTTTGCATACGATCTCTATTTTAGGTGTATGATATCCCATTGGAAAGGTATCATCGAGGATATTCATTTTGAGGGCTCAATAATACCTTCAAATATCTTTGAGAAGGTATATCCTGAAAAACCTTCATTTAGGCCCTCAAAATGGCCCCGAAAGTAAAAAACTGCTAAAAATAGTAAATTGTCAAAATTGTCAGAAAATTGTTTTGAGCCAATTGGAAAAGGTGGGTGGCCACCGATATCCAGCTAAATCACCTCCCCTCCTCATTTCTCACCAATTCTCTTGCTACTGTTACTATGCTCAAATTTCTCCCATCTCTCCCATCTTTGTCTCTTGCTCATTCTTGCTCATTTCTTTTGGAGAGGAGCTTGTTGAAAGTATTTTCAGCAACCTCCTACTTCGATTAATAGAAATCATTGGAGGACAATGGTGTGTTAAGATTCTCCTTGGTGCATCTATGATTTGAGGTGATATTGCTTGGTGTTTATTTTTTGTAAGCATTCTTTTAGATCTAGAGTAGAGATCCCAAGCAAAGTATTTTGCTTGGGTAGATTTGCAATAGTATTATTGTGGATATAAGTGATTAGATTTTAGATTTACAAAGTATTTTTTTCCTCTAATACATCTACTCACCATTTTCTATTTTCATGTAGTTTGCTCAAAAATATTTTCAGGTCACTTCAAGGGTTTGAAAGGCTTGTTTCATATTTGGAAACTTGCCTTCCTCATCCATTTTGAGCCTCTAAAATTTATGCACTTTATTTATTTTAATTTCCATTGAGTTTTTGGGAATACTAAAACTTAGAATAGGTCATTTCAATACATTATACTTGCTATAGTTTTCTATAGAAAATGTCTATGTAAAAAAAAATAAAAAAAAATCTTAACATTTGTGTCACTTGTGCAGCATTTCCAACAAGCTTTTGCTTGCTGTTTTTTTGTAGGTTAGTGACCAAGGAGGTGTCCAAGAGGCCATTTGGGGCCACAAGAAACTAAATATCAATCTCCCAAAGTTGGGCAAAAAATACCCTCTCTTTCTCTTCTCTTCTACACATTGTAAGCAAGCCCAAGGGAGTCCCAAGGGCTTGCACTTCTCTAATTGTAATAATTTTTTGCATTGTATTTTTATTTTTTCAAGTTGCCTACACCTTGGTGAGAGCTTGGCTAAACAAACCCCCAAAAATGTAAGGATAGGATTTAGATTTATTTTTCAGCAATTTAATTTTCATTGTTTTCCCCACTTGTCATTAGGACAAGGTTGAGAGGCTAGGATTTATTTCCAAGTTTTTACTTTCAAGTTCTTTTCAGCCACTTGTGTACAAAACTAGAAGGATTTGTCCTCCATCTTGTGCACTTATTATGGTTGTTAGATTAGTTTTCATTTCAAGAATTTCTTTTTTTCTTGTTTGCCTATACCTTGGTGAGTGCTTGGCTAAGCCAACCTCCAAAATCATAAGGCTAGGCTAGTATATGGTATTTGCTTCTTTCATGTTCTTAATGGTTTAAAATTATCTAGATCTAGAAGTACTCATCTCATGTTAGCTTAGGCCTGTGGAGGCATAACAAGTTTAGGGTGCTTATCTTGCTCTTTCATTTCATTGCAAGTTATTTTTACTTCAAGTACTTTGCTTTCAAGTTATCTATCTTTACAAGTACTTATTTAATGTCTTGCAATTTACCATTTTAAGCATTGTATAATCTTGTTATCTACTTTCAAGCTTTTTAAGTTTCTTTCCATTTCCATTCAAGTACTTTACTTTTATTGTCATTTATCTTTCAAGTACTTTTATTTACATTGCAAGCACACTTTCATACAAGCACTACATTACAGTCACCTTAATATAATTTAAACTTAACTAACTTAAGCTCAATTTACCTTAGTCTCTTAGGGCCTAAAATCTACCTAGTTTAATAGGTCACCAACCACTGTCTCAACTTTGCCAACAAAAAGGGAACTTAAGGAAGAAGCAGGGGGTGCTAGATCAGGGATGGTCTCACAGCACTAGGTGTCCCCCTTATGGAGTACTTTTGTTTCTGGATTGACCTATGGAGATAGGGCGTGGCCTTGTTTGCCTCAGTTATTGAGCACCCAACAATTCTTTTGGTACAAGGGGGAGAGTTATTGGGTTGTCACTTAGTCTAGGATTCACACTTCACATTAATAACTTAACTAATCCTAACCAAACCACTTAACCTTGGGCAATCTACATTGGTATCTTTATGGTTTATGCTTAAGTTACATTGAAAGCACTTTGCTTTTACATCTACATGTAAATTTTACTTTAAGCATCTTGTGGGTTTAACTCTGTCAACTAAAGTTGCACATTATCCCTTGGAGACCTCATTTCAACATTTTATTTTGAGTTTAAGTTGTGTTTTGGTGTAATTGGTCTCCTCCCTTGAAGTTGCACATCCTTTGGAGGCATCTTCATTATTTGGGGCTTGTTGTTGTGTATGCCGGTGAAACTTCCCCTTTGAGTTGCACATCCTTTGGAGGCACTCTTTGTTTGGGATAGTTGGCTTGATGTGTTGTGGTTCACTTTCCCTTTGAGCAATATCTTCTTTACCTGCACATTCAAGTTTATTCCAAGTTAGTTGCAAGTTAGTTTTTTTATATCTTGCTTTGTCCATTGTTGTATAATTTATACCTTTGTTGGATTTCTTAGTCATTCTTGGATCTATTAACTTTGCAGATAATTGTTGCTTTCATACTTTTGTATCTAGTCTTAATTGTAGAATCTTGTATCTAGTAATTCTCTTGTAATATTACTGTAATCTTTGTAAAATCTAAATTCTCTTAAACTTAGTTGACCCTTTGCCCAATCTTAGGCAATAGTCTTAGTTGCCTTAGGGAAGGGACTTATTTTGCACTTAAAATATTACACTTTGCATTGTTTCTTTTGCATGTAGGCTAGATCCCCAAACCTTTAATCAACTAAAATCAACTCCTAGAATTAACTTTTAATTTCACATAGTAACTAGGGTTTGCCCCCCTTGGCTTCCCTAGGAGTAAGCCTAGATGAAAGAGGTTCAAGTCGAGATGATAGTGGTCTTGAACCTAGGCATTATGCCTCCAAGGACACATTAAGTGGGTTGGAATTAGCCTACATTTGAAAGTGTGTATAAGAACGAAAACACCGTCATTTGCTTCATCATTGAGTTAAAGAAGGACGAAAATTACTAGGGCCTAGGGTTACCTACACCCTAGTAGCTATTTCCCCCCTAGAGTTTGGTAGTTGAAGCCTTGGGTTACCAACACTTCAACTATTAGTCTCTCTTGTCTTTAGTTCTTTTACTATCATTTTTTCCTTCAAGATTTGTTGTGATCGAGATTATTTTCGGCACAAAATGAGAGCAAAGATATAATAAAGAAATGCCCAAATATATTGCGAATATCCAATAATATATCAGAAATGTATCATAGATGTAACCATAAACACATATATATACAGTAATACACAATTTCTTTTAATGAAAGAAATGTATAGAGACTGTAAAAATATAGAGTGAAAGACTCACTAGAATGGTGGCATCTTATCTCTGAGAAGAGATGTGACTGTTCACATTCACAAGAAGATGCTTAAAATGAGGCTCTGAAGGCCCTTTTACAATAATCAGGAATGTAAAAAACCCCAGAAATCCAAAAACCTAACCCTAGGAGATGAAGTGCCAAAAGTCATGTGGGCCCTGTTTGGGTAAGTTAGTACATCAACTTCCCGGGGTCGTAACTTTTGCATATGATCTCCGTTTTAGGCGCATGATAGATCGTTGGAAATTTATCGTCAATGATATTCATTTTGGGGGCTCAATTAGAGCCTTCGACCATCATTGAGAACCTCGATCCCGAAAAACCTTCATTTAGGCCCTCAAAATGGCCTAGGAAGTTAAAAAGTCCTAAAAGTAGTAAATTACCAAAACTGCCAGAAAACAGTTTTGTCAGTTGGAAAAGGTGGGTGGCCACCTATATCCACCTGGATCAATCCTCCCTCCTTAGGAAGAAATGGTATCCATTGCATTGAGTTCTCGGTGGAGAGGGAAAAGCGTTTGTTGAATCTGCACCTTGATGAGTTGCTTGGCTTGTTGGAGAAGTTGCGATGCTTAGCTTGTTGAAGGTTGTCATGAACATGTGGCTGGAAGGGTTGGACCTTTTTAACCAGTGTGGATACATGAGATTTATGTGTGCAGAAGGAATCTTTACACTTTTCTTCAATCTTTTCGACTTGCTTATGTTGGATAGAAAGTGCTTGGGTCGAGGTTGTAGTGGTTGCAGTATCCTTTTGTTCACCTTTTGAACAGAATGTGAAGAAGATGAATTTTGTAGTATGAGATACTACATTGCGGAATTGTTTAGGTGGAATAGTAGTCAGAACTACCTCTGGTATTTTGTAGAGATGATCCCCCAAAGAAACAATGACACTGTTGGATGACACGAAGATCTCGTCCTTGGCGAAGCCACCCAATGTTATATGGCTGCGGATGTGGTGTTGTCAACAATCCCAATTGTTTGATGACCTCTGTTGAGATGAGGTTCTTATGGCTTCCTCTATCAACAATAAAATGTAGCGGGGTCCCCTTCACCCACATCTTTGAATGAAAAAGGCGCTCCCCCTCTTCAGGATCTGTTGGTTCTTCTGGTTGAATTGTTGCGGTCGTGACAATAGCAGTAGGGTTTGCGTCGATGATCTATTTTTTACCAGTATTTTTAGAATCAAATATTGAATCAAGGTTCGGCTCCCTGTCTTTGATCTCGGCCACCAATGACTATGTTGAGAGACATTCATTGGTGTTGTGCCGAGGGATTTTGTGGAAATCGCACCATTTTTCGATGTCCTTCTTTGTCTTCCTGTGACCCTTATTTTCCTGTGGCTTGGACTAGTTTTTGGGAGACTGTTTGTTAGGGCTGTCTTTGTCATACTTTGGTTGTTGTGGATTTGCAAACCCGAACTCCCATTTGTTCTAGTGCTTAAATTTTTGCTATATTTTAACAGCATATCGATAAGTAGCACCAAGTGATGAGATGTATAGAAAATCCATTTCAGTTTGGATGTATCTGTGTAGAGCCCCACGGTATTTCATAACCAAATGTCATTCGGAGTCTTTGATACCCATCTTGGTGTGTAAGGTATGGAAGGTATTGGTTAACTCTAGAACTGTTTGGCCTCTCTCTTGCAGCTACGTGGTCCATCTCATGTATTGGTCCTCATAGTTTCCAACATGATAACACTGTTTCTTTACCGCATCCACAAAAAAATCCCAAGTGGGATCGACCCCGTATATTCCAAACTCCTCCATAGAACTTTGCTCCCAGTAAGTTTCCCACCAATGTTTGACATTTGGGAGAGATTTAAGGAGTGCGAAGGTAATATTTTCCTTGTCAGAAAAAATATGAACAAAAGAACAACCTTCTAACGGATTTAACCATTTGTCTAAGGCATCCACATCTATCTAACCTTCAAATACGAGAATATCAAAATTAACCTATACCTTGAAAGGAGAGGTGCTTCCAAAGTGGTTGTTTTATGAAGATGCACATGTTGCTATCGACAAGCGTTGAAGGATGTGGGAAAAATTCTCCATCATTTCATCCCTCTATTGCGTGAGATCTTGCTCAAGCAACAGATTGATAGGATCATCTGCTCCGTCGTTTTTCTTTTCTTCTACCACAGAGGGTTTCTTGGGCGTGCGAGAGTGATTGTCTTCAAGAGATACAAGCTCGATACCCAACTTTCTATACTTGGACCTCGTCGGGGACATACACTGAAAAAAATGATCAAGAGTAGCCTGCTTTAATACCATTGATACGGATTATTTTCGGCATGAAATGAGAGCGGAGATATAATAAAGAAATTCCTAGATATATCGCGGATATCCAATAATATAACATAAATGTATCAGAGATGCAACCATAAACACAGAGATACAGTAATACATGATTTCTATTAATGAAATAAATGTACAGAGACTATAAAAGTACAGAGTGAAAGACTCGCTAGAATGGTGGTAGCTTATCTCTGAGAAGAGATGTGACCGCTACTCGCATTCGTAAGAAGATGCTTACAATGAGGCTCTGAAGGAAATTTTACAATAATCAGGAATGTCAAAACCCTAGACATCCAAAAACATAACCCTATGAGATGAAGTGCCAAAAGTCATGTGGGCCTTGTTTGGGTAAGTTAGTACATCAACTTCCCGGGGTTGTAACTTTTGCATACGATCTTCGTTTTAGCGCACGATGGCTCGTTGGAAAGGTATCGTCGAGGATATTCATTTAGGTGGCTCAATCAAAGCGATTGGCTATCATTGAGAACCTCGATCCCAAAAAACCTTCATTTAGGCCCTCAAAATGGCCTCGAAAGTTAAAAACTACTAAAAATAGTAAATTACCAAAACTGCTAGAAAACTGTATTGAGCCAGTTGGAAAAGGTGGGTGGCCACCGATATCCACTTGGATCATGTTTCCACCTAATAGACTCCATTTTCCCTAAAGGCACTATTATAATACTTTCCATTGAGTGATTGACACAAAACAACTATCAAACCCTATACCTTAAGCCTTCTACTAACCTATTTTAACATTAAAATAGCCTAATCTACAAACTTTGTTCCTATTGTTACTAAAGTAATCTAAAACCATACTTTGCAGCACTAAAAGCATCTAAAAGAAATTGAAAAATTTAATCAATGCATTGCCACTTACTTGATTATGACAAATGCTAGTATTTTGATGTTAATAAGTGATTATTCTTGGTCATTTTGAAGCTATATCAAGGCACTTATTGTGAAGTTATTGTCTTGTAAATATTGCTTCTATAAATTTCTGTTTACTTCACCATTATATCAGCCGTTGATTTTATTGATAAATTTCATGGTTTTATAAAGTACTAACAACAATTTGTACTTGTGAAACACATATTTTCTTGTTTCTTTGTTCATGGTAGGTACACCTTGATACTTCACTACTTGATTGGTTAAAACCCCGAGACTTTCTGATCAGTGGTGACTTGTGAGAGGGGAATTTTTTCATAGACATATTAACCTTGCCTTCTCAAACCCCCAGGTCACTGGGGGCGTCTCCCGTGGGACATCAACCCTAAATAGAAATAAGCATCCTATTGAGGTGACAGTGATAAGATAGCCTCAAGTTATGCCAATTTGATCTTTGTTAACCTTTCCATTGATCAAAGTACAAATTGTGCGATAACAGGGTTGAGGCTATTTATAGAATGAATAAGTTTGACAATTCCATGATTACATTTGAAAAGAGTCGTTCATGGTCTCTCTTGACTAAAGTGAATGATAAAGGAGAAGCATTGATGATTTTGATTGAATATGTTAAAGCAATGAAGGGTGTGCAAGGCCAAGGGAAGTTTCGACATGAGGATGAACAACATCTTGTTTCATCACAAGAGCCACCTATGTAAGATATATCAGATTCAAAGCATGATGAAGAGGCTGAGAAGTTTCCATCTTTGTCTACAAATTCCAAACTTACTAAAGGAACGAAGTTATGTGAAAATTATGTTGTCAATTCCGAACCCATAACAGATCCAAATGCTATCAAGAAACGAGTATGTAATGGCTCGTATATTTCTGAATTTATAGAGGAAAGTGAGCAGGGAGAATATGACAAGGAGTCTAAGGGTTTTCCTAGCCCCATTTCATCAATGAAATATTATGTGGTTGTTGAAAAATGAAGAAGAGGCAAAAATACAATGAATATAAATACTTCCAAGGTGACAGTGAATACAAAAGCTTCCAATGGAAAATCCATGGACATTTTGAAGGCCCTTATGGATAACTTGCAGTTGCTCAAGGATGAGCAATCTCAGGAAGGGAGGGCTATAATTTCCCTTTCTGAGTAATCACTCTAGGAGGACCACTCAATAGCCTATCTAATTCCCATGGGCTATAGTCAGTAAAAAAGGGAATTAATTTCCGAAGAAAAGAAACCTACAAAGAAGACTAAGCAGGATGAAAGAGGTTGGGTATACAGATTAAGCTGTGTGAAAACGCTTGCTGGAGAGAACGAATCGCGTGCACGCCCTGAACCATGAAGGGTTTGAGAGTGCCGCCATGGTAGGCCAGGGAGGGGAGCCCCCGCCCCCTCCTTCCCCCGCCTCCTCCTTCAGACACCTGGTAGAGGCATGCAGCAAAAAAACGACCGCCGTAGAAGCCCCGAGCTTTGTCAAGAAGATGAACGATATTACAGAGATCGACCTCCCTCCGGATCTCCCTATCAAAGTCGCCCTGTCTCTCTCTGAACGAGGACTCATTGGTCAGTTTATGGGACTCTGGCCCTCAACCAGATCCACTGACAACTGGATTCAGCGAAACTGGAGACCTCTAATAGCAAACAGTGTGACATGCTACGCGGTTGGGAGAGGATACTTTATATTCGAATTTATCTCCCAGGAGGATAGAGATCTGATCTTCAGAAATGAACCATACTTCATGGGCACTCAAGGACTTTACCTAAACAGATGGACCCCGAACTTCGACCCTGCTTCAGAAGTCCCCAAGGATGTCCCAGTCTGGGTAAGGCTTCCCAACCTGCCAATCCACTGCTAGAACCTCTCTTCGCTTTAGGAAATAGGAAATGGTCTTGGCCACTACATCGACCGAGCAGAACCTAGAGACCAATATTCTTGTGTGAGGATCTGTGTAGAGGTTGATCTGGAGGTAGGCCTACCAGAGGCCATAAAGCTGAAGGTTGGAAACTGGCAGCACTTCCAAAAGCTGGACTACGAACAACTCCCATTCAAGTGCAGAGGTTGCCACGAATATGGCCATTTCCAAAGAAATTGTCCAAAAAACCCCCCCTCCTCAGAAAAAGAAGGGGATGAAGGATGGCAGCAAGCCCGCAAAGGGATATCAAGAGAAAGAGGCCAAAGGAATGACCAACCAGATCAGCAGAAACCCAAATCCACCGAAACTACAGAAAATGAGAACAACTTCAGAATCTTAACCAAAGGAATGGAGGACAGAGAGAAAGATCCAACAAAAGAAGTTCAAGAGGGAGAACAAAAATATCAGAGTCCGGTAAACAAAGGGAACACGCCAACGGAAGAAGCAAGGACGCAAAATAACTCCCCCCAGAAGCAGGTCGGAAGTCAGAATATAGAGGAGGGGGAGATCTCGTTAAGCAGTGAATCAGAAGAAGCAAGTGAGGTTTGGGCCACCCCAAAGAAAAAGGGAAGAGGCCGGAAGTCAAAAATTGTAGAAAGGAACCAGGAAGCCCACCAAGCCGTCCTCAATGGGTCACATCCCACTATCCCAACTGCGTTTCATAAGACACGGAAGTAGGCCAAAGCCTCCCAAGGAGGCCAGACCCCCCCCCCAAGGTTTATAATGATAATAACCTCCTGGAACTGTAGGGGAATGGGAAGCAAAAAGAAGGAAGAAGCGTTAAAAGATATTCTCAAACCCTCGAAAGCAAGAATCCTACTGCTCCAGGAGACTAAAATGAGCCAACAAGATGCGCTCAAAACCCTGATGAAAGTTTGGAAAGGAAGTCTCGGAGTCGCCGAAAATTCAAGGGGTGCCTCAGGAGGGCTTTGTATAATGTGGGACACCTCCAAAATAGACCTGCTCAGCTCTGACATCTGCATGCATTGGATTCACACCAGATTCCTCCACAAAGACACGGGTTGTCAGGTAAGCATCTTCAATATTTATGCACCACAATTATTAGGTGAAAAAAAACATAGTTGGGATTCCTTGCATGCATACCTCCAACAAAACAATCTCACCAATATCATCGTGGGTGGCGATCTAAATGTTACCCTAGCCCAGAATGAGAAGAGGGGCGGCTCGATAGTGAGAGATCCGACTAGAGAATGGGTAGAGGACTTAGCCTCTGCATGGGACCTTCTTGATGTCAAACCAGTCAAAGGTCATTACACGTGGACCAATAAGAGAATTGGTCCTGGGCACATCGCTGCCAAATTGGACAGATTCCTTGTACAAAGCTCCCTTTTGCTGTTAGGACTTGAAGCAAAGGCTGAAATTTTGGCCCATAGTGTATCTAACCACAAACCGATTCGTTTAGAAGTCAAAAAAGATCAAGTCAAGGGGCCCATCCCCTTTCGATTTAGCCCAAACTGGATAAATGATCAAGGATTCACAGCGCTAGTAGCAAAAGTATGGGCCACCACAGTCCAAGTTTCAGCTTCCCACGTGTGGGAGGAAAAAATTAAAAGGCTGAAATATGCTCTGAAGTCATGGGCCAAGAGCCAAACGAGCCCAATAGCAATGAAACTAGAAGACCAAAGCCAACTTGAAGCCCATCAACAAATAATGGAACAACAAGAGATCACCCCAGAAGTCTTGCAAAAGGAGGACAGCCTTCAAAGGCAATGGCACCAAGCCTGCAGAATGGAGGAAAACTATTGGCGACAGAAGTCGAGAAGCTTATGACTGAAAGATGGAGACCGCAACACAACCTACTTTCACAAGCAGGCGGAAGCAAGTAAACAATACAAGGCAGTGACGGAAGTTCAAGCTCAGGGGAAAACAATTGCCGATCCAGAAGGCATTAAACAAGCAGCTTATGAAACTTTTGAGAAGCTATACACAGACCCAAAGGACATAGATTTGGACTAGCAAGGCTACCCATTCACGCTCATTCCAAAGCTAATAAATGAAGACATTAACAGCAAGCTGATTAGAGAGGTTTCGCAGCAAGAAATAAAGGAGGCCCTTGACCAGATGAACCCAGACAAAGCTCCGAGACCGGACGGGTTCACTGCCAGATTCTATCAAAAGTGTTGGGAAATCATCAAAAAGGACCTAACCAAAATGATCCAAAAGTCACAGCAGGCCAGCAAGCTGGGAGGAAGCACTAACTCTTCCTTTCTGGCACTCATCC